>SEYY01019589.1:0-21921 GCA_009176605.1 Armadillidium nasatum
TATATATATATATATATATATATAATATATTATATATATATATATAGTATATATAATATATATATATATATATATATATATATATATATATATATATATATATATATATATATATATATTATATATATATATATATATATATATATATATATATATATATATATAAATATATTATATATTTATTTTTTTTTTTTTTTTTTTTTTTTTATTTTTTTTTTTATTATTATTTTTTTATTAAACTTAATAATATTATAATATATATATAATATATATATATATATATATATATATATATATATATATATATATATATATATATATATATATATATATATATATATATATATATATATATATATATAATATATATATATATATATAGTGTGTGTGGTGTGTGTAAAGGTGTAGATTGTTTCTGACTTTCGATAAAAATATCGAAATCGAAAATATCGGAGAGGCCTAACGTAAATAAACAAGAACTTTGCCGAGAATTAGAGGTCTCGGCCCTATTACACTAGACATACACACAATTTTATTATTACTTTTCTAGCAGAACCTAAGACTTATCATAAACTTGACTAAAAATTGCCGTAAAAAGAGGCCTAACCTACACAAGAATTTGCCGTAAAAGAGACCTAACGTACACAAGAACGTTTGCACGACAAATACCTAGGGCTAATTATAGGTAAAAATATCGATTAAAATAAAATATCGACATAAAAAAATATCGATATAAAATATCGAAAGTCAGAAACAATCCACACCTAAGCCATATATATATATATATATATATATATATATATATATATATATATATATATATATATATATATATATATATATATATATATATATATATATATATATATATATATAATATATATATATATATATATATATATATATATATATATATATATATTATATATATATATATATATATATATATATATATATATATATATATATATATATATATATATATATATATATATATATATATATATATATATATATATATATATATATATATATATATATATATATATATATATATATATATATATATATATATATATATATATATATATATATATATATATATATATTATATATATATATATATATATATATATATATATATATATATATATATATATATATATATATATATAATCCGGATGTCATATTTTCCAATTTGCGGATGCGGATGCGGATGTTGAATTTTGGAGAAGTTTGGATGCGGTTAGGATGTGGATGTTGAAAGTTCAAAAAGGATATCGGATATTTTTTGAAGTTTTAAAAAACTAATTCGGATTTGAAATGGAAATTTATCGGATCGGATGTTAATTTTGAAAAATCATATAGAATGAGGTATATATATATATATATATAATATATATATATATATATATATATATATATATATATATATATATATATATATATATATATATATATATATATATATATATATATATATATATATATATATATATATATATATATATATATATATATATATATTATATATATATAGAATAAGTTAAACTTCAGTTCATATCGCTAAGTTTTGCAAGGGTTGAAAGAGGAATATAGCGCTCTTTATGGAGAGTCTTACTGCTGAGCAGCAATGCAAGAACTCTTTATGAGGAGCAAATAGTGCAGAAATGTCTAGGATTTTTTTCAATGTTTAAATCAAATATGTAAATAGATTTTGTAATGCTGAGACAGAATATGAACATCATAAGATAGATCCGAGCAGCAGCTTACATTCAGTAGATTTGGCCCCTCCAAAAAAAATTTTTTTTTCGAAATTTTCGAAAATATCTTGAAAATTTTACTTAAAATTTCTAAATTACAAGAGATAAAGCAATAATATTTAATATCTGAAATGTAAGTGTCATTTAGAACTTTAAACCCTTCTTGGATCGTTTCTCTATCTGCAACGGTTGAGGAGATATAGGCCACCAAAGTTTACAATTTTCTTTCGTATTCCCAGAAATTACGACAAACCACCTTGGTATGTATGTCGGCTTTTAACTCAAAAACGGCAATATGTAGAAGAATCTGAATTGCAAATTTAGAATCAGGGGTCTCAAATCCTTATGTTTCTAGAATATCAAGCCGATCAATTTATTGATAAGAAAGTTATAAGAATTTAAAAACTTACACAAACTTTGATCGGAATATTTCAGAAGTTAAGGTTTCAGAATGGTTTCACCTATTAAAACATAAGATTTTCGACCCATAAAACTCAAACTGAAACCGAAATTATCTTTTTGAACAAATTTTTACAGGCGCTTAAGTACCACTAGAGAGGGTCGACTTCCGTAGGAAATGAGAAATTTTCTGTTTTTGCTAATATTTTTTTTTAGCATTTTCATGGAGATAATACAATAGAACTTATTTTTGTTCGCCTACCTCCTAGAAAATGAAAAAAAATTTCAACTTTTCGATTTTATGAGCAAGTTTTTTTTCAAACTTTTGAAAAACGTTAAGTACATTTTACGATATATTGAAGTTCATTTTCGAAATGAAAAAGTCATTATAGGGTAAAAAAAAATCATAGGCCACCATTTTTGCCTCATGTTACTTCTCGCTATCTGCTACGGTTATTGAGATATTTTACTAATTAATACTTCTTAGGCTATTCTCCTGCTCTGGTGGAGGTTGGTATGCCCCCAGCATTTGCTCACCAGAGGAGACAAAAAAAGTTATATATATATATATATATATATATATATATATATATATATATATATATATATATATATATATATATATATATATATATATATATATATATATATATATATATATATATATATATATATATATATATATATATATATATATATATATATATCTATATATATATATATATATATATATATATATATATATATATATGTATATATATATGTATATATATGTGTGTATGTGTAGTGTTTCTGACTTTCGATTGTCCGAAAATATCGATAATCGAAAATATCGGAGAGGCCTAACGTAAATAAACAAGAACTTTGCCGAGAATTAGAGGTCTACGGCCCTATTACACTAGACATACATTATTGCAGAACCTAATTCGACCTATCATAACCTGAGAAATTGCCGTAAAAACCTAACCTACACAAGAATTTGCCGTAAAAGAGACCTAACGTACACAAGAACGTTTGCACGACATAGTAGCCTATAATTATAGCGATAAAATATATATAAAAATCGATATAAAAAATATCGATATATATATATATATATATATATATATATATATATATATATATATATATATATATATATATATATATATATATATATATATATATATATATATATATATATATATATATATATATATATATATATATATATATATCCTTTACCTTCCTGCATAACTACTGTTTGGCTTTCTGCTAAAACTAAACTCTTCGCTCAATCTTTTGCCTCTAATTCAACATTAGTCGGTTTCGAGCTATTCTTCTTTCTTTAGTTCATATAAACGTAACATTATAATTGCTTCTAAAGCTTTTATTTATGCTCTCTGAGCTTAACATTAAGAAGCCGTAAGGTCCATAGGAACATAGGAAAATAGAGACAGTAAGAAGCCACAAGGGCCTATTGAGACTGTTCCAGTCCAAACAAATAATAACAATATCAATACTAATACATGCACGAAAGACTAGGTCTATCCTATCCCTAGTTATGATTTCATTCATGCAAAGATAAAAATAAAAGTAAACCCAATTATACATGCAATATTCAATGAACCATCACTGTCTGCAAAAAAAAAAAAAAGCCTCTTAGGCTTAGTCATAGGCCGATCTAAAAATTCATATATACCAGCCAATTTGGCTTGGTCAAGTTATGCTATATAATACCTAAACTATCCATATTTCTATCTAGCCCCCTTTTATATTTGACAAGAGAATCACAGTCAACAATCTCCTGTGACAAGCCATTCCAAAATTTAACAACTGTATTACTGAAAGAATATTTTCTTAGATCGAGATGGCATAGCTTCTTTTTTAATTTTCTTATTATGTCCTCTAGTTACTCTTCCACAGTCAACTATAAAGTATTTTTCAATCTCTGAATTAGTGTCAGATGCAAATATTTTGTAAACGTATCATATCCCCTCTGAGAAATCTCCTTTCAACCGAGAACATTCCTAACTCCTTCAACCTCTCTTCATAGCTCTTATTTTCAAAGCCAGAAATCATCCTTGTTGCTCAACGTTGTACTCTCTCCTGCATATCTGTCTTTCTTAAATGAGGAGCCCAAACCTGTGCACAATACTCTAATGCTAGCCTAACATAGCTATTATATATTGATTGCTTATAACCTCTTTGCTCTTGTAAACTATATTGCTATTTATTATACCTAACATCTTATTACCTCTATTCCTCGTTTCCAAACATTGATCACTCACCTTCAGATTACTGCTAATAATCACACCTAAATACTTCTCTTGGTCCACAGGCTCAAGCCAATCCCATTCATTTCATAATTAAATCCTTCATTTGAATAACCTACATGAAGAACTTTTCATTTTTTACCATTAAAGTTCATTTGTCACCTCTCTGCCCAACCAAGAAGTCTATCTAGATCACATTGAAGCTTTATGCATCCATCATTATTCCTTACTGAGGTGACAACTTTGGTGTCATCTACAAACTTAGAAACCTTACCTTAACTGGATCTCCTCTGTCTATACATTCAGTAATATATTCCATAAATTCTAGTAGATTTGTCTGACATGATCTACCCTTTCTAAAGCCATGCTAGGAGTTATATAGTAGCTTATCATCACCTAAATGCTTCTCTATATGATTTTTCAGTAACTTTTCCAAAATTTTCACAACCAGAGATGTTAAACTAACTGGCCTATAGTTATCTAAATCTTCCTTACTACCTTTTTTTATAAATGGGCACCACATATGCGGTTTTCCAGTCCTCAGGTACCCCTCCAAAAGCAATAGATCGTTTAAAAATCAAAAACAGTGCCTTTGCAATACTGCTATTCCCCTTTTAGAATTCTACCATACATACCATCCGGACCAGCTGCCTTATTTTGGGTCAATATGTTCTAGTAAAGATTTAATATCATTTAACTCAACTTCAAATGCTGTACACCTATTCATTACATGTATGCTAGAGCTATTAGTCTCTAAACTGTTATCCAACCTTTTCCTCAGTAAACACTGATGCAAAAAAGCATTGAAAATATTAACCAATTCCTTATCTGAACTTACTAAATTTCCATCAATTTTAATTGGGCCAATTTTCTTATCCTTGCTTTTAAATTTATAAAAGCTAAAAAACTTTTTCAGGTCTTTATTAGTGTTCCTTGCCAAATTAATTTCTGCCATTCTCTTTGCTCTTCTTATTGACTGGTTAAGTTCATTCCTAATTCTCTTATAATGTTCCAAATCTTCCTCCCTGCTCCTACCTTTGAATATCCCAGTTGGTATTCTTCCAGTGATTTTAAAAACATGCCCTTCTGAACTTGGACCCTGCATTGGTTAACTAATTAACTTTGTCTTTCTGTTTTACAATCCTTTCATGCTGGAAAAGATCACTCATTCAGCCTGTACTGAAAAAAGGCACCCCTTCTCAACCTTCTAAAAATCGTTATAAAAAAAAAAAATAATCTTGAATATCTGTAAAAGACAGTACAAAATTAATCATATCCCTAAAGGTTATAAAAAGTTCCACTCATCCTCTCAAAATTTATTTAAATTTTTTGAAAACAAATATATATATATATATATATATATATATATATATATATATATATATATATATATATATATATATATATATATATATATATATATATATATATATATATATATATATATATATATATATATATATATATATATATATATATATATATCTTATATATATATATATATATTTACTTTCTTTTATAATACTTGTTGAAAATCAATGCCTTAACATCCTTCCAACTTCGGTTTTTAATATTGTGTTTAGAAATGAATTTCAAGCATTCACATTGTTTTGGCGGAATCTTGTTCTTAATATTGTTAGAAAAATATTTAAAGGCAAGTCTCTTCGTCTCAGTAGGCCATGTTTGTCGTTGGCTTTTGTTTTTGGATCCTCCTTTTATATAAGTTGCATACGATTGTACCTTATCATTACTACTACTTGCTACCGTGACGTTACTGTAGTCAGCAACCTTTTCCATTTTAATCGAATGATTACTCGAGTTCTTACCTTTGACGTGACTAGATTCATCACTGTCTGTATGCAAATTTGAAAGCTTTATCTCCTCATTTACAATATCCAAATTATTTTTGCATTCAGCATCATCTTCCTTCTCTAGCAACATCTCTCCACTTGCCATATTTTCTACTACTAATTCGCTATTAGCAACTTTTTCCATTTTAATCGAATACTTATTACTCGAGCTCTTACCTTTCATATGACTAGATTCATCACTGTCTTTAAGCAAATTTGAAAGCGTTATCTCCTCATTTACAGTATCCAAATTTTTCCCAGCTACTCTATGAGCGTATCCTTCATCAATGGCGATTAATAATTTACTTATTTTTGTTAACTCAATGGTCGAATCCTGCAGACGGTAGAAATGTCTGTGTATGTTAATATCATGGCCTAAATGAGAGGCCAACCAGTCCATTTCATTTTCTTTAAGGTTCATAATTTGAGATACTGTAGCAACGTACTTTCTCAGGCGTGTACTAGTTAAAAGCTCTGGTTGTTTTAGGTCACAATGTTTTGATTCCTTTGCCATGGCATCGCTACCCCGTATATGTGATACTCCTTTTGAAGGAAACATAAAAGGATTTTCTGCGGGCACTATTTGACATCTTGTCTCGCATAATATATCCAAAGCTAGTTTTGCCTTTTCTGTAAGTAAAATAGGAACATGACGTCCTCTTTTTCCACGAACTTTTACCATGTTGAGTTTTTGCAACAATGCGCGTTCGGTAACAGAAAGAGATTGTTCTATTTCTTTGTTAACGGGATATGAAACTGGCCGCTTTAGATAATCTGACAAGAGCATTCGTGAAACTTCTCCTTCCCTTCTCTTGTTAAATAAAATTAAATGAGCTAAAACCACATTAGCCAGTTTTCTCCAATTGTGCTCACTTACATTTTCTTTTAATTTTAAAACTGCCAAACTAATTCTTTCATTAATTGATTTTGAAAGTGTTACTATATCTTCTGTAGCTGGTAAATTATCGTTTTTATTTTCTTTACTTTCGTGAAGATCAACTCTTAGGGGAATATTAATTTCTTGGCTCCATTGTGTGCGTAAGAGTGCTTCAACATTCTTAATTTTCTCTCCCATGTTTTTATCTCCAGTTTTCAAAGATTTAATATTTAAGACAGTGCAGCATTTGCACAACACCTGGCCAAGATGAATTCCTAATGTAATTGGATTATCAGGTTTGTCTTTCGTATAAGACATAGATTTAGCAGTTCTTACTAAATTATCAAAATTAGCTGGGTTTATAAAACTTTTTAAATCATATTCTTCACCATGTTGTTCTTTGAGTTTTATTAAAAATCTTGATAGTAATCGCGCTTGCTGGCGTATTTCTCTAATGTTTTTCCTTTGATTGAGCATTGACTCCACGAAGCCTATTATAAGGTCATCTTGGCTTGCAGCAGCAGTCACTTCATCCTTTTTCATTCCACCAAAAAAAATAGAAATTTCTTTTGTAAGTTCATAAACATACGAGTTTAATAGTTGGTAGCCTTTTTTAACAGAAGCTTTAATCTGATTTTCTGATACATTACAGTTAGCAAAATGTCTCCTTGCATCTCTTTTATAATAAAATCCCAAACAATTTACGCAAGGAACATAATCTTCTGGTTTACATGGACTTCCTTTCCTTTTTATTTGCTTTTGAACAATAAATTTTCCCTGTTTTTGCTTCAAAACAGAAATATTATGATGGAAATTACCTTCTAGCCTTATTTTTCTCAATGACCAACGCCTTTCTTCGGAATTCACTGGCATTGAAATTATTTTCTTCACTTCTGTTTTATCGTAATGTACTTCAACAAGGTGCCTACCAATCTTCGAAACCAGTTTCCAACAATACAGGCAGGCTTGTTTTTTAGAACCCTCCTGATGGATTTCTATTTTTCCTGTGTCCTCAGTATGTGCAGTTTTAGAACCCTCCTGATGGATTTCTATTTTTCCTGTGTCCTCAGTATGTGCAGCTTTTTTTTGAATCTTTAGAGGAGACTTATGTGTGTACCTAGGGATATATATATATATATATATATATATATATATATATATATATATATATATATATATATATATATATATATATATATATATATATATATATATATATATATATATATATATAATGAAAAGTAAATTTAAACAAATTTTATAATTTATGTGAATATTTGTTTCACATAAAAAACAAAAACAAACGCCAACTACTTGATAAAACCTAATGGTTGTATTTGGCAATTTTTGTATTTTTCGGGAAAAGATCAAAATGACAGAATTTAATAAATATAAACTTTGTTGGTTACCATTTATCATTACCATATCGATATAGACTTTGTGGTTACAGAAATAAGAAATATATATATATATATATATATATATATATATATATATATATATATATATATATATATATATATATATATATATATATATATATATATATATCAAAAGAGTTTACACAATTATATAAAGAGAAAATGTTATTAGTCTATTCATACCTATGTCATTTATATTTAATTGTGAAAAAACCCAGTGTGGAAAAAAAAATTTTTCAAAGTGGGTCCACCCCTTTAAACTCTACTCTGTACAATACCAGGCAGGCTTTTTTAATATAATAATGCTTCATTTTTAGCACTCTTAATATGGAAAAGTATAATGTACACCAAATATTAAGTTTAAAATATTTTAATTTTTTATGATCATAGTTTACTTTATTTCAGTTCTAGCTCAAAATAAAGAAATTAAATATTCTTAATTAGGCACAAATAAAAGATGGGAGGAATATTTCAACCTATTGCTAAATGTACCAAACAATATAGAGGAGGATGAGCTTGGAGAGGTGATGTAAGAAACGATGGGAGAGGAAGAGTGGCCAAATACACTTGAAGAGGTAAAATATGTGATGGAAAAAATAAAAAAAATGATAAGGCAGCGGGTGAAGACATGATACTGGCAGAAATATTGAGGGGTGCGGGTGAGAAGGGAATAGTTTTGGATGAAGAAAATAATGAACAGGTGTTGGAGAGACTGGAGAATACCCGTGGACTGGAATGAATCGATAATATGCCCTAAATTTAAGAATGGAAATAAAACGAATTGCAAGAACTATGGAAGATTTTTTTTGATGAAACATGTTATAAAGAGGTAATGAGAGGATTCTGGAGAGAAGAAGAACGAGATAAATATAATCCGGATGAATGGCAGCATAGTTTAAGTCTGAGTAGATCAACGGTTACTTGATTTTTGCACTCAAAATGGTTATGTGAGAAGAAATATGAATTTAACAAGAGAGCATACTTGGGCCTTTGTTTATTCGGAGAAGGCATTCAACTGTGTCCCGAAGAGAATTTTATGGGATATTCTGGAAAATGGGGAATATGGGATACCGCTGAAACTGATAAGGTCGATAAGGAGCAGCAATACTAGTAGTTGTGTATAGTGAAAACAAAGATGGAAGATAACAAATGATTCGAAGTTACGAGGGGGTGAAATAGGGAAAGATTCATAATTTTTATAGACTACTGCGATAGTCTGGTGAGGGAGAGGGGAGGGGGATGATGATGAGATTTTCTGGTATGCAGACGATTATGCGCTGATCTCGGAGACTGAGGAGCTCCTGCAGAGGTTAATTGACGTGTTTAAGATGAGATATTGAGTGCAAAGGGCATGAAGATAAGTAGGAAAAACAGAGGCTATGTTGGTGATTAGAGAATGTGAAGAGATGCATATGAGAAGAGGATAGAATACTGAAACAAATGGACCAGTTTGAGTATCTCGCACTGTCTAAATAGGTCAAAAAAATATTTAAAGTGGGTCATAAAATTGGTAGGTTCCATGGAGCTTTTGCCTCACTGTACCCATTGCTCATGGACCACAGCATGCCAGGGAAGATTAAATCAATATTGTATAAAAGGCCAGCATACAGAGGCTCATACTTACTTATAGTCATGAGGTTTGTGCACTTCACACCATGGCAAAGAGCAAAATACAAGCATGTGAAATGAAAGTGTTGAGACTGAAGATTGGAAAAATGAGACTGGACAGAATAAGGAACGATAATGTGAAAATAGAGTTGGGGGATGGAAAGCATATTGGAATTTGAGGAGAGAGGACAGTTAGAGTGGCTAGGGTATGTAAATAGAGCGCACAGGCAATAGTTATGCAAGAATATAAATCACCAGGTTGGTGAGGAGACCGAAGATTAGATGGAAGGATGGTGTTCAGGAAGTGATGTGAAGAAGGGGGAGAAACATGGTCGAGATAGAAGAGATGGGAACGTATGACATAGCAAATAGTAAATAATGATTAAATATCCAAAAATATATACCTGATAGAAATTGGAATTTCATCTGATTCTCCATCTGATTCACTTCCAGGAATCCATTCTGAGCCACTGGAATCTATTTCAGTGTCTGACATCATCCTTCAATATATATATATATATATATATATATATATATATATATATATATATATATATATATATATATATATATATATATATATATATATATATATATATATATATATATATATATATATATATATGTAAATTTAAACAAATTTTATATTTAACATTTTAATTTTGGAATAAGTTTGTGAATATTTATGTAAAATAAATGTTAAAATATTAATAATATTTTTAACAAAAATTATTTTGTTGCTATAAATATTTTCAGTTCTAAAACATAGAAATAAAATTAGTTGATATTTCTCAAAATAATCTATACCACTACTACTACTGATAATATAATAATAATAATAATAATAATAATAATAATAATAATAATAATAATAATAATAATAATAATACTTACATATCTATCTTGTATTTATTTTGCTTTTTCTGCATTTTTTTAAAAACTTCTAAAAATATATTTATATCTAATCTATTAAAATATATATATATATATATATATATATATATATATATATATATATATATATATATATATATATATATATATATATATATATATATATATATATATATATATATATAGAGGGTGTACTGGAATTCTAGTTAGATTTTGGAATTTTTATCTTATTTCCATTCTGGTTGGAATTTTAAAAATTTTGGCTAGAACCAGAAATACTAATCTACTTCTGAGAAAAAATTTGCTGAAAGGATTTTATTTCACATAACAGGTATCTGATGACTGAAAAATGGCATTTATGATGATCATTTATAAGAAAGGTAGCAAAGAAGATCTAGGAACCTAAGGCCAGTTAGTTTAACATTTCTAGCTGTAAAAATTTTGGAAATGTTACTGAAAAGTCATTTAGAGAAACAGTTGGATGATGATAAGATACTGTATAACTCCTAGCATGGCTTTAGAAAGGGTAGATCATTTTGGATCATGATGGAAATATCATTTTAGGAAACGATGAAGAGTGGGGTCCCACAGGATTCTGTGTTAGGACCATTATTGTTCCTCATATAAATGATTTAGACAAAGGTCTTAAATGTAAGATTTCTAAAGTTTGCAGATGATACTAAAGTGGTCACCTCAGTAAGAAATAATGCTGGATGTATAAATCTTCAAGATGATCTAGATAGACTCCTTGGATGGGCAAATAAGTGACAAGTGAATCTTAATAGTAAAAGAAAAAAAAGATTTACGTGTGCTTACTATTAGCAGTAATCTGAAAGTGGAGATTAGTGTTTGGAAGCAAGTAATAGAGCTAATAAGATGTTAGGTATAATAAATAGCAATATAGTTTACAAGAGCAAAGAGGTTATAAGCAAGGTATATAATAGCTATGTTAGGCCAGCATTATAGTATTGTGCACAAGTTTGAGCTCCACATTGAAGAAAAGACAATAAAAGATATGCTGGAGAGTGTACAATGTTGAGCAACAAGGAGTAAAAGATATAAGGATAGGTTGAAGAAGCTGAGAATGTTTTCGGTGGAAAAGAGATTTCCAAGAGGGGTTTGATACAAATTTACAAAATATTTGCATCTGACAATAATACAGAGATTGGACCATGGAAGAGAACTTGAGGACATGTTAAGAAAATTAAATAGAACTCATGCCAACTCAATCTAAGAAAATACTCTTCCAGTAATAGGGTTATATTTTGGAATGGCTTGTCACAGGAGATTGTTGACCGTGATTCTCTTGCAGCATTTAAGAGGTATGTGCATGGGAAAAATTTTTTTAGTAATTGGTTCACAACAGTGGATATTTTATCCTTTAAAACTCAGTTTTTTTTTTTTTTTTTTTTTTTTTACAGAAGGCCACCACTCACTGGCAGAGCCCTTTTCAAGGAGGGACACACACATAGTCAGAAAACTCATTTAACCACACACACACACCTAACGCACAACTCTCAGGTGGGCTCAGACGGAAGCCTTGAAAAGTGGAAGATTAAATACAGGAGGAAAAATAGATGATGGTAGAGAGTTCCACAGAATAGAGGTGGCTGGAAAGGAGGCACCACAATGGGCTAGCCAGCCTGGGGTTTCCAACATCCACACAAAATTGTTGTGAAAGCAGGGCACCCCTTGTGGCTAACCTATTAAAAATCTAATGTTCGCTATATATATATATATATATATATATATATATATATATATATATATATATATATATATATATATATATATATATATATATATATATATATATATATATATATATATATATATATATATATATCAAACATTGGTATGCTAGACATTTTTTTTCGCTGTTAGTATTTTGTTGTTAGGTTAGACCTATTTGCTAGACGTTAGGTGCAGTTTTATCCCTTAAGTCCAGATTATGTTAAGTCGAACTAATTTGTTAGATCTAACAATCATGTTAAGCTGAACTAATTTGTTAGATCTAACAATCTAGTTTGACTTATCTTAACCTGGACTTAAAGGGTAAAACTACACTTAGCATATCTTTCCTAAAAATTGAAATATATATATATATATATATATATATATATATATATATATATATATATATATATATATATATATATATATATATATATATATATATATATATATATATATATATATATATATATATAAGAAGTTGTCTGACCTTCAATATATTGGAACATCGATATATCAAAATATCAATATTTCAAAACAAATTTTTTAACATTTTTATTATTATTATTTAGCTTTCTTTTCATTTATTGCTACTAATATTATTATTATTTAGTTTTGTAGCGTACTTTCTTTGAGTTATTTTAACCTGAATGATCAATGTTGCTATGTTATATAGGTCTGACCAATAGATTGAATGTTGCTATGTGGTACAAGCATACTGCCATATTACACCATATATATATATATATATATATATATATATATATATATATATATATATATATATATATATATATATATATATATATATATATATATATATATATATATATATATATATATATATATATATATATATATATATATATATATATATATATATATATATATATATATATATATATATATATATATATATATATATATATATATATATATATATATATATATAGGCACAAGCTGAATTGGGGGAACATTTTCTTTAAAAAAAATGGAAAATACCCCAAATCGTTGAAAAGGAAAAGTAGTCGACAATATCATATCACTCACGGGTTGGGGGGTACAGGGGGCAGAGCCCCCCTTAGACATATGCTGGGTATAATACCCAATTTAAGTTTTTTTTTTGCCCAAAAATTGTCGTAAAAAAACATTTTTTTAAACATCTTACTTTGAACCCCAGTAAAAATTTTGTGGATCCTCAAACTGCACCTTACACCCAAAATAAAGAGGCTACATGGAGTTTACTTAAATGTAAAAATTAAAAATATATATATATATAGTTTATACTTATCCCATTCTTTTTCAATAACTACTAATTTAAAATGTTGCAAAAATGTAAGATAGCAATTATTACTAGGAAAATAGAGAGTTAGAAACAACAAGGGCCTATCGAGACTGTCCCAGTCCAAACAAATAATAACTATCAATACTAATACTTGCATGAAAGACTATGTCTATCCTATCCCTAGCCATCAGTTTACTCATGTAAAGATAAAAATAAAACTAAGCACAATTATACATGCAATATTCAATTAACAATCACCCACTGCAAAAAAAACTGCCCATTAAGCTTAGTCATAGGTTGATCTAAAATCATATATACCCACCAATTTGGCTTAGTCAAGTTATTCTATATAATAAATAACCATCTATATATCTATCTAGCCTCCTTTTAAATTTGAAAAGATAATCACAGTCAACAATCTCTTGTGGCAATCCATTCCAAAAATTAACAACTCTTTTACTGAAAGAGTATTTTCTTATTAAAAATATCAATAAAAAATGGAAATTTCAAAATAGACCAAAAAATATCAATATATAAGGTCAGACAACTTCTTAACCTAAGCTATATATATATATATATATATATATATATATATATATATATATATATATATATATATATATATATATATATATATATATATATATATATATATATATTATATATATATATCAATTTTCATTCAAGTGCCCTAGTTCACTCCAAATACTACAAAGTTTACCCTATAATCTTTGGTTGCAGAGTGAAGGCAGGACAAAAAATAAATAAATGAATAAATAAATAGTGACGTATTTTTAAAAAAAAATTTCCCAGAGAAAAAGGCTGTAAAAAGTAAATATTAAAATAAAGTTTACCATATAATAGGGTAAACTTTGATTACAGACTCTGAAGCAAATAATAAATATATATATATATATATATATATATATATATATATATATATATATATATATATATATATATATATATATATATATATATATATATATATATATATATATATATATATATTAAAAGAATTTTTTTGATAACGATAATAATAATATTATAACACCCAAACATCTAAACGTCTGCTAATAAACTGAAGAAATGATAAAAATTTCATCAAAGAACAAAAGCAACATTTAGCAACCCCTCAGTAATCATAATAATAATCATAATAATTACAAATAATGATAATAAATAACAATAATAACGATAATAATAATAATAATCATAATAATAATAATAATAATAATAAATTGTAAGAATAATAACACAAAATCCATCAAAATGCTCATCAAAGAACAAAAGCGGTATTTAGCAACTCTGAGAGAGTAATTAATTTAAAAACCGCTTCGCGTATGTGGCGCTCGGATCGCTCAGGGGGCGTGTATTATCGTAACTGGACCAGCTTACTTCCGCACTTATGGGGACTTCGTATTTTTTCGATCTACTATGGTTGTCAATGAATTTCGGACAGTTTTAAATTGTTTCGGAAGCGTCCCCATATGGACGTCCCCACAAAAAAATCCGTCCTCAAGAGTTACGTTTTTCATGCACCCAGGTACCTGATACCTGCCAACGCGTAAGTACATACATACATGCATACATACATACATACATACATACACGCATACATTCTTACGCAACGATGTCCTAGGGACTGGAATATGTAGGTAGTTATGGGAACGTAGTTAAAAACTTATTTAAAAATCGGAAATGTGGCTGAAAAATATCTATAAATAGATTATAATCATATATTAAATTTTCTCGTATAACCTTTATATTTTAAGCAACATATTCCTATATGTTGATTATGGGTACTTCGTGTATGCAATCAACTGTATGAAACGTTCAAAATATGGACCATGGATGTGTGTAATTCGAGATTTATATGTATGACAAGTAAAATCTTGGCGCGAAAGTCAGGTACTCAAAAATTGAAAGACTACGGTATTTATTATTATTACTATTTATTAAAATATATATATATATATTATATATATATATATATATATATATATATATATATATATATATATATATATATATATATATATATATATATATATATATATATATATATATATATATATATATATATATATATATATATATATATATATATATATTATATATATATATATATATATATATATATATATATATATATATATATATATATATATATATATATATATATATATATATATATATATATATATATATATATATATATATATATCAGTAATAAATTAACTTAAGTTCGGTCGGTGATTTTTCTTGGATTCTGATTCGTATCCAGGTTAGAAGATTTAGAAAATAACTAAATTCGAAATTTGGATTGAGAGTTTAGAGAACATTAAATATTGGAAGGGTGGTGAAAGCTCTGCCAAATCAAAATCAGATTACAGAATAGCTTTGATATTTTTGTTTTAGAAATGATTTGAAAAGCCTAACTAACGCCTAGAATATTAGCAATGAAATTTTTAAAAATTAGATTTTCCTTTTTCGTCTTTTTGAATAGCGTTATATAAAAATAGGCTTATTTTTTATATTCTATCCGGAACTTTTTCCAGACCATCAATATTTATATCTATCATATCGAAATTTAAAGAAATTGATTTTTTTTTTTTTTTTTTTTTTTTTTTTTTTTTTTTCTCTGGTGGACAATGACAAACGCAGGAAGTCAATCAATTCCACTGAAGTTTTAAAATTTCCGGAATCAAAACCAAATTAAGGGCCTACATGTCCCGACCCGCTACATGGTTTTTGAATGTAAGAAAGTCAAAGGAAGTATGACAAATGGAGATAAACGCCCAAAGCATCATCAAGAAAAGCAAGCGACAATGTAATTTTTAAAAAGAATTTGCTAAAATTTGCCAATATTATATTGCATTATAAATTCGTTTATTGCTTTTTCAATATTTGTTGTTTCAAATTTAAATAAGTTGATAAGCCAAAAGATATCTGGAAGTCATTTGAAAAAATAATTAAGATTAGATTCTAGCATTCTGAAAGCCGAAGTCTCTCTCTACATTATATATATATATATATATATATATATATATATATATATATATATATATATATATATATATATATATATATATATATATATATATATATATATATATATATATATATATATATATATATATATATATATATATATATATATATATATATATATATATATATATATATATATATATATATATATATTATATATTATATATATATATATATTATATATAATATTTAATATATATATATATATATATATATATATATATATATATATATATATATATATATATATATATATATATATATATATATATATATATATATATATATATATATATATATATATATATATATATATATATATATATATATGATGGTTGGAAAAATGGAAGAGGGTTTGGGATCGCTATCCACCACCAAACTCCCTAGAGGAACTTGGTATAATTTTGCATAAGACACCAGTATACACCATCTATAATTTGGTAAGATTCATTTCCAGAAAAATTCAGCGGATAATGTGATTTCACACAATATTATCATAAAAATCATACATTTACCAAGTGTTTCCCAGTTGTTTTCTAATATATATATATATATATATATATATATATATATATATATATATATATATATATATATATATATATATATATATATATATATATATATATATATATATATATATATATATATATATATATCATCCTTAACTTTGCCTCTTTCTCTTTTTTTCTTCTTCTCTTCAAATATCATCCGGCGACATAAATGTTGCTTTGCCTTTCCCTAAATCTGAGCCCTTTGCTTAATCCTTTGCCTACAATTCCATCTTAGGCAATTCCTAAGATAGTCTTCTTCTTCCAACCACCTCTATCTTACTTATGCCTGCATTGTATTTTCTTTTAAAGATGCTATTTCTGCTCTTTCTGAGCTTAACAAGAAGGGTACGATCCTGACGATATTTTGCTTGTAGTTTTAAAAACATGTGCTTCTGAACTTTCACCCTGCATTATTGAACTAATTACTCTTTATCTTTCTATTATAACCTTCGCATTATGACGCAAAAGAGTGCTTATTTAGCCAGTACTGAAAATGGGAAACTTTCTCAACCTTCTAACTATCGCCTTATTTTTATATTTTAACCTTTTTTTTCTAAAGCTTTTGAATATATATATATATATATATATATATATATATATATATATATATATATATATATATATATATATATTATATATATATATATATATATATATATATATATATATATATATATATATAATAGTGCATAGATAATATCTTTGAACCATCATACAGTTATTTTAGTCATGTTTCCAAGGAGTAAAAGAGTAGGATAGCAACTTTAAGCAACATTATCAATTAATCATTCGACTACCGAAACAACATAGTCGTATTTAGGAAAGAACAGGAGGGTTTCACAGGGAGATGCAGAAGAGAAACAAGGTGACCAAGGTGTAGGTGTTCGTGTGTGCAAAATCTTGAGATGGTACGCATGCGCCAGAGTGGAGGCTCATGGACCTATGCGTGGGGATCAGGTTCAGGGGATCGCGCTCTTGGCACCTTCTCACCCCTACCCCACCCACCGAGAGCACTGATCCCCACCAGATCCCCATAATCACGGTATGATGGTTCAAAGATATTATCTATGTACGTTCCAGAGTCCATCGAGTGAGAAATATGATACCACTTTTGACATATGATTGAAACCGAGTGATGAAGATGTCGGAAACCATGTGATCAGAAAATTAAGATGGTAGATGGAAGATATCATAGTGTTTTGATAAACGTTTGTGTGTATGTGTATGTGCGTGTGCACGCGCACGTACGAGCAGTAGAAGAGATCTGATACGCTTTTACATGAATCAGTGAATTATCCGTAAAAATATCGGAAAATTTATAATAAATAAATTTGTTTTTTAAAGATTTTACATTTTTTAAGAGATATAACAATTTATTATTGAAAGGAATGAAAATAAATTTTAAAGTTATATCTTAAAACGAATTTAAAGATTGAAAAAGGAATAAAAGCTATAGCTTGAAATAAGTATTAAAAATGTAATGTGAAATAAATTTTAATTAAAATAATTTAAAAAAGTCAACTCTTGAAAAGAAACATAGAAAAATGTAATATGTAAAAAGGTTATAAATAATAGTTTGAAGAAAAACGGAATAAATATCCAAGAAATATGCATATTGCATTAAAGAATAGAGTCATGAAATGAAAATTATATGATGAAATATTAAGTAAATGTTGTTTTCACAGGTATAAATCCAAATTATGATATTGATTTATTATGTCATAAGAATTTTTATTTTAGATCCATTAAGTATTGATAAAGAATGACGTTGTAGATATTAGGTAACAATATATATATATCAGGTAGGATAACACATATTATATAACACATATTTGGATCAGGTAGGATAACACATGGTTATGCGTAAATGTGGCTAACCAAAAAACATAAAATATCAGGATTTGTAGGGTTACATAGTGGTCAGTTACGTGGTTATGACTTCATAGGCACATGCTCTCCTTTAGAACTTTATTTATAGTGAGTTAAATTAAATAAGTATGCAACTGTAGTGAGTCAAAAACATGAAATATCAGGAATTGATTGAAAAAAATACAACCAACCAAGTGGCTATGACGTCATAGACACATGAATATTTTGTGTTAACTTTCAGCAAATATAAAAAGCATGTTAAATATCGGAAAAATGGATCCAATGACGTCACTTTGTTACGAAAAATAAAATAGTTCCACGACTTATAATTCAGGTTAGGACTTGAAAGTAATACGTTCAAAGAAAAAGATATGAGGTCACATGAATTTATGGTGGTGATGTTACAAACATAAATTCATATGAATATAATAACTCGAATACATAGTAATAAAGAAAATGTATGACGTCAAAATATTTTCATTCGTATTGGAAAATATGATGATAAAAAGTTTAATGAGCTATGGTAAATAAATATATATTTTGAAAGATTTAGTTAAGAAAAGTATATAAGGTTCTATAAATTACACGTTAGAGAGATGATGAAAGGATGTCGAAGTGATAAAAGTTTGGCAGAATATGGAGATTAAGGTAAATGACGGGATGATTATGTAATGAAATACATGTCAATATCTATAAATTACTTGTTGGAGAGCTGTCAGGATGTCTTTAAACATTTTTTAATGATAAAAAATTTAGTGAACCATCGTGAGTTAAGATATATTTTGGGAGGATTAGATAAGAAATGTATGTAAGGATCTATAAATTACATGTTAGAGAGCTTATGATTTGAGCTTATGAAGTATATGGAGATTAAGTATATGGAGATTAAGTTATATGCTGGAGGGTGGGATTAGGGTATAAATTGTATGTTAAGATATATAAAGTGTGTGTTAAAGAGAAAACAGTGTATCTTTGATCATATCTTTACGAAAAATTTAAGTTGAATGTGAAGAATTAAGTCAAATGTCTATGAGTGTATGCTGAATATTGATGTAAAGATCTATAATTTGTATGCTAGATAAATGATGGAATGACTCTGCTCATGCCTTAGTGATAAGTTAAATCATGCTTGGAGAATCAAATTAAATGTTGAATAGTTTCGAGGCAAAAAATAAATGAAAAGTTCAATAACTTGCGTACCAGATAGATAAGAGGATGACTTTGTTCTTACATTAAATACAAAAATTAGATTAATTACAGAGATTTTAGTTATATGTTGGAGGGATTAGGGTATGAAGTGCATATAAAGGTTCAGTAGATGTTGTGTTAGAATGGAATAGGCATATCGTTGATCAAGTTTTAATGATAGAAAGTTAAATTGGTTATTGAAAAATAAGATTTAAGATGAAAGATTTAGATAAAAAATGTATGTTGGCCTCCATAAACTGTATGTTAGAGTGATGATGACATCTGTTCGAAGTGTTTAAAGTAAGGTAGTATGTAGTACTTGTCACATCTTGGAAAGAATAGGGTATGAAATGTATGTCAAGTTCCATAAATTGCTTGATAATTGAGATTTCGGAATATCTTTGACCATACCTATGCGGAAAAATATGTTGAATATGAAGAATTAAGTTGAATGGTTATGAGTTTATGATGAAAGTTAATATAAAGTAGTGCAATTGTATTCTAGATAGAAGATGCCATGTCTTTGTTCATGTCTTAATGATAAAGTTGAGTTAAAAATGGAGAATCCAATTAAATATTGAATAGCTTTGAGGTGAATAGTGAATAAAAAGTTCTGTGACTTGCGTGCCATATAGATACTAGCATTGCTTTGTTCATACATTCAATACAAAAGGTAGGTTAAATACAGGGTTTTAAATTATATATTTATGAGGCTTATGGTGAAAATATATGTAAGTACAATAAAATATAAGTTAAATAGATGGCTGCATGTCTTTGATCATGCTTTATTGATAAAAAGTTTAGCATATTTTGGTGAATTATGATATACATTGAAAGAATTAGATAAGAAATGCATGTAATTTCTTATAAATTGTATGTTGGAGAGTGGATAAAATGTGTGTGGTTATGTTGAAGTATAAAAGGTAAGACTAGATAAGGAGATAAGATTTAAGTTGAAATGAATAGGGAATGAAATATGTGCCAGAGAGATGTTTTTGATCATGCAAAAGGGCTAAAAAGTTAGATTATATATTGAGTTTTAAAGTACATGTTTTAAAATTTAGGGTTGGAAATGAATATGAAGGATCAATTAATTATATGCTATATAGTTGACCATGGAGATTCAAATTATATATTGAATAGTTTTGGTTGAACAATGAGTGTAAAGTT
>SEYY01019590.1:0-17500 GCA_009176605.1 Armadillidium nasatum
CTCGCCGCACCTTAGAGCCCATCTCGGCGGATGCCGAAACATCCTGTCCAAGTCTAACACAGTAAACAGGATATTACTTCACCTGTGACAAAGATCACAGTGAATCAACTACAATCTACAACAAAATTCTAAACACACAACAACAAATAAACAACAATTCAATATTCAACAACAAACCAACAATCACAATTACATTGATCGAATCATTATTTGATTTAATTATATTTAATTTGGTAAAGTTTATTGCGAATTTGAAAGGAAATAATATCTACGAGAATTTTACATAATATTGCTGTATGTTCGTACATACACGTTTATATAAAATTTGAAAGTATATTATAAATATATATATATATATAATATATATATATATATATATATATATATATATATATATATATATATATATATATATATATATATATATATATATAAGTGTTTAGATTATAGAGCATTTAATACTATATCATATAGTATAACATATTGCGAGCGAAGCAAAAGGCAATTAGAAAATAAGAGAAAAAGTGTATATTAGGAATAGTAAGGAGAAGTAGATAGGCAAAACGGATCAGATTTTGAGTCCGCCGTCAACTCCCCAAGTCGCAGAAAGGAGTATCAGAAGCATAGAAACACAAATAGACAATATGAGTAATTCAAACACAAACCCAACGAATAACGGTGATGGCAGCAATGCTGGAGCTGCATTCAACCTGCAAAGGTTGTTTTATTCAAAATCGAAGATACCAACCCTTGAGGGACCTGGAGTTACTCCCGGAACCGATGCAGGAAAATCAGTTCACCTTTGGTTGAAACTGCTAGAAAGGAGTTTCGAAGCGGAGTATATCACATCGGAGGACGAGCCCATAGCAATAGCTTGTTGCAATGTTAGCGCTCGGGAAACATCGTCAGCACGCTTAGTAATCGAGAACTGTCTGGAAGTAAAGAACGCGACCACGTTCGCCGAGTTTAAGAAAGCCTTACTGTACAATCTAGTACCTGCCAGTTCCGCGAGCATTTTTGATCAGTTTGAAACGTTACTCAAAATGCCATGGAATAAAAACACGTCTGTCTCCACACACATAAGCCAGTCGCTGGGTTACCTCAACGCGTTCTGCGAGGAGGTAGAGGCGCGATATGGTGTACAATATTCACCAGAAGGTCAGAGAATCTTACTCATGGCAATGGTATATAGCAAGCTTCCTAACCAAGCCATGAAAATGGAACTTAACAAAGCGATGGAAGTAAATAAGACTATGACGCAGTTAGTGGCAGGGCTAAACGAGAAACTTAAGATAAATAAGTTTACTTCAGACCAAGTCAGTGCCATAGAAGCACGAGAGGAAAGAGAATCTTGGAGGGACAAAACAACCTACCACACATACTCACGTTACACGCAGAGATTAAGAAACCCAGAGAGGAGAGGGGGCAAAAGAAAAATATGGAGGGACACAAGCGTCAGGAATAGGGAAGAAGGCAATGATAGTAGTAGGGGCAGATATAGGGAAAAAGGGCCGATAAGACGAGATAATTCCGTGGCACGTGGCAGAAGATTCACATCTCCTCGAAGGAAGAGTTATGTCAGATGGAATCCTGACAATAAGCTGAGCTATGAACCCAAGCGCACAGATGAGAAATATGGGTCGTATACCAAAAGATATGAAGCTGAAGACGACGAAAGACGTCGCTTCAGACATATATCGCCTATTAGAGCACCGTCACCGTCACGTAGAACACCTTCTCCACGAGCACAATCCCCCAGGAGAATGGATAGGCCGCGAAAGCATAAAGTTAATGAACTCCATGATAAACCCAGTCAAGAAGACAAATGGGAGCAAAAGGAATGGAGATGGCCAAATCAGATAGAATCTTCAGATGAAGACTCGGAGAAAGAAGAAGTGTTCTATGAAAGGGAATATCCTGATGATAATATGTTCCAGGATAAGGTGAACAAGCTAGAAGTTGAAAAAGAAAAAGAAGACATTTCTTTTTTATGCCCAAGTTTCTGCGGTCACATTATAAGTGTCCCAGGACAGGAATAATTAAAGTTATGCGAAGCTCCAATGACCCTCATATCATCACTATTTCTCATGAGATACTTGGAACACAAGTACTCCATTCAAGAGAGTACACAAATAAAAATATGAGTGTCAAGGTATTTCATCCCTCTAGATATAATAGGGAACAGAAAGCTTTATCAAGAACTGTGTTTCACAGACACAGGATCTTCAATTACCGCTATTAAAAGACATAAGTTCGAACAGTTGAAACAAGACTGCGACCTAAAACTATATGATGCATTTGTCAGATTGAAATCCATTACAAATGGAAGAATTACAGTATATGGAAAAACTCAAATAAGAGTAATAATTTACAAATATATTCACGTCATAAACGCTGTTGTTGTTGGCGATGACTGTGTCTTTCATGGGAACATATTGTTGGGATGTGACAGTTTGTCCACGTTACCCATAATACTCGACTTCACACATAATAGAATGTACTATTCGAAGCGAAAGAGCATGATCCCCATAATATACCCTTATGCTCCGAAACTTGAGCTAAAACTACAATATAAACCGAGTATGGATGGGAATATACTCGTAGGAAAAGACTCTATAAATATGAATCACTGTAAAGACTGTAAAGACTGTAAAAACAAGAAACCTATAGGACAAGGTAGACAAGTTCCACCAGGTTTCGAAAACGTAAGTCTTCCGAAAAAGAGAAGCAACTACTATATTGAAAGTAATATATGTTCAAAGGCTTCAGCCTTGACTACAAATTATATTAAAAATGAAACACCTATAAGACGTTTACCACCAGGTTTTGAAGACATATATCTTCCGGCAACCGGAACCGAATATATTGAAACTTTTGAATTACTGAGAGATATGGACGAAACAGACCTAAGTCGTAATATTAAAGAGCAATCTGTAGAGAGAGTAAGCAAGAATAAGCCACTGCTGTCTCCAGATATAAACCTTCAGGAAGCGCAGTCTAGAAAAATACCCATTTCAGTTGTAAATTGTAATTGTAAAGGCCTAAGTCTTATGAAGCAATCGATGGAGAGAATAAGCACCACTAAGCCACTGCTGTCTCACGATCTAAGTCTTAAAAATAAGCAGCCGCAAATACCGGATAATTCCGAGGAAACCGTCATTCATACCACTCGCCGTAGCGTCAGACTCACAGAATCAGAGCAGCGAAAATCGTCAAAGCGTAGCCTAAGCCTTGTAGACCAGCCACCCGGAAGCCTAAGACTCGTAAATGGAGTTGAGCGGCCAAGATCGGATAGAGCGTATGATTATGACGAAGAAATTAATATAGAGCAGTCGAAGACGGTTAGTAAGAGACCCTTACAGCCAACAGACCTAAGCCTCATTGAAAATGAATCAAAATCCGAAGAAGAGAATAGTAGATCACCTGCTCGAAGCCTAAGACACCAGGGATGGCCTAAGAAAGGAGAGACCCCGTACGTGCAGCACAAAGAGGAAAAAGGGATCGAAGAAAACTTTTCAGGATTATAGCGAGCCGTCGAAGACAGTTAGTAGAATAGGAAATAGAATCCGAAGAAGAGGATAGTAGATTACTCACTGGACGCCTAAGACCCCAGGGATGGCCTAAGAAAGGAGAGACCCCGTACGGGCAGTACAAGGAGAAAAGGGAATCGAATAACACTGTTACCCAATCGACCGAGATTGTGAAATGCAAATTAGTGCCAGAAAAAGCACCCAGGATTGACCCGCGTCGAAAGTCGATCGAGACAGAATGCGAAGAAATATATGTTTGCCATTCTGGAAAACAGAATGAGCAAGCATCGTTCAAAATAGCCATTCTACAAATAAGAATGAGCACAGCATTTACTGCAATAGCTATTCTGGAAGACAGAATGAGCACAGCAGTCAGTATGAATTAAAGCGTATACCAAATGAGGTAGTAAAACCGCAGGACATATATGATAGCCATTCTACAAATAAGAATGAGCACAGCATTCACTACAATAGCTATTCTGGAAGACAGAATGAACACAGCACTCAAAGTGAAAGTAAGCGTATGCCGAATGAGGAGGTAAAAGCGCACCAAATATATAACTGCTATTCTGGAAAACAGAAAGAGCAAGACATTCACAGTAAAGTAAAGTGTGCCCCAGAACAGGTGGTAAAAACGCAAACTGCATCATTAATCTCTGAAAATAGAAGAGAGAATGAACATACAAATAAAGTCAAAATGAGAACAGACGAGTGTCAGTCTCATCTTAAATTAAATGAATCGGTTTCAAGTATTAATAATTTGGAAGACAATTATAAGTTTATACTGATGATTAATTTATTGTTTGGACACACTTACGGCTAACACTATTATTACGCCTGTATTACTACGTTACTACGCCCAGGCCAACTTACGCCTAGGGGCGGACACTACGCTACGTTACTACGCCTCGGGGCAGACACTACGCCTACACTATTTTACTACGCCTAGGGGTGGACACTACGCCCGTGTCCGCTTAATAAGCTGAAACGTTAAAGAAAATATATATATATATATTTATGGTTTTCAAACCAGTATTCGTAAATATATATTTAATTACATATTTATGAATACAAACACTTTTTATTGTTTTCGTTTTAGCTATTTATATTTTAAATTCTTTTAAAATATAAATGTGTTTGAAGGATTTGTAATTTAATTATTACTTTTTATAATTTACTTATAATATTTACTTTAAATTTCGAAGGCAAATTTATGATAGCTTTTACTTTAAATGACGGCTTTGAAGATGACGAAATCTGCCGGCTTCTACTTTCTCGCGGAGTGCGAATTGTAGTATCTAATTACAGCAATGCTATACGCCTTCTAATATTCCTAGCTTGGGGCGTGCGGTTTTAAAGTCAATGATGACGTCAATACTTTAGGTGTGACCACCGCTTCTAGAATATTCTATTCCCATGATTCACGTTAGGGTGAATCCTTTATGGATATGATACTGATAACAACTTAGGCAATAACAAGTTGTTTTTCTCTAATATTCAAAATAGTAATAATAATAATAATAATAATAATAATAATAATAATTATAATAATAATAATAATAATAATAATAATAATAATACTAATAATAATAATAATAATAATAATTATAATGAGAAGCATTATAATTATGGTAATGGGCATTGTAATCAATATTAATGCTATGAATTACAAATACTTCTTTAATAACTATAAAGCTTGTAAAGTTCTCAATATCAGCTTTATAGAATGCCTCCTCTCCGGTGAGAGATGCTTCGCATTTACAGACAAACGAAAACAACAATGTGTGTTGTGGGAGGTTTAAAATTTCTGGCCTTATCCCTAAATAATAACCTGTCAAATACATGCTATGTGAGCTTCGCGAATAAATACAATCTGTAAAATTATAAAACAAATACAAAAAGCATTGAAATAACATGTAAATGAGTTAAAATAAATTATGTTATTATTAAATACATTATAATAATGTAGGAAATGAATCATTATATCTATTCAGATACCTATTGTGACCCTCTTTTCTTTTGCGAGGTGCACAAACAATATTAAGTAAAATCAGAATTAAATCAATTGTTCGTATTTAGTCGATTTTCAACTAATTAATATTGTATTAAATCAGAAAGAAATATATTTATAAATAAATACATATCATAGTTCTATAGTTCTAAAAATAGAAAATCAAGTTTGTAAGTAACCGTGTACAGATATATATATTTTTCGTTTATATAACAATAATCAATTTTCATTTATCCGGTTTCATTTTATTTCTTTCTTCAAACATTAGAATCATCAGAATAATAATAATAATAATAATAATCAATCATCAATATATATAATATATATATATATATATATATATATATATATATATATATATTATATATATATATATATATATATATATTATATATATATATATATATATATATACATATATATATATATATATATATACAATAATATATATATATATATATATATATATATATATATATATATATATATATATATATATATATATATATTATATATTATATATATATACATATATATCTATATATCAATCACTCCTATAAATCACATTATTGAGATCAATAAATCATTTAATGAATAAATGCGTATTTTATTCCATATACGTATTGGGTAAAAGAATGTGAAGGTGTTTTCTTTTCATTTTGACTGATTCATATAGTAAAGTAACATATGATATGTGTTTGTCTGTATTTGTATTGAGTATGTGTGTGTATGACGAAATATATTTGTCTAGTGTAATTTGTACTCAGTGACCTAGGGAAATGACGTATAGTTTCAATATTTATTTATATACAATCCCTTTAATTTTTTTTAATCTTGTTTCTCATTCATTCGAGCGGATGTATGATAATAGAAATATTTGAGGAATTTTTAAAATCATATGGGCTTTAAATCTTAATAATAATAACAATAATCCTCTTGATAGTAATAATAATAATTTTTTCATATCAATCGATTTGGATAATTTATATATCAATCGGAAGGTTAGAGTGTTTCCGACAATGTGTTGTTATTACAATTTTAATTTAATACGTAAATAAAAAGTTATTGAAGAAAATGTAAAGTTAATTTTTTCTATGAAAATGATCGATTTTCGAAAAATATAAATTTCTTTTTCTACTATTAAACTGTGATTATATATATATTATAGTATATAATATATTATATGTTTCGTTATTAAAGCTTTAAAAGTTTATAACTAATCAATTAATTAATATGAATGAACTTAATCGCTTATAAATGAATATAAATGAATATAATCGAATATAATCGAATATGATCGAATATAAATGAATACTAACACACTATAGACATATTATATCAATTTCAATTATAAATATATGAATAACATAACAGGGATATTGTTATTACATATTTTCATTTATTTTGTGTGTGACATGTATGTACTTAGTAAAAAAATTTCATTTATTCATTCATTCTTTCGGTTATTCTCGCCTTGTTTTCATACGTATATTTATGTACACATATATTAAAATGGGTGCTTTGCTTTTATTTACTCCTTTGAACTTTTAAAATATTTTCTCTTTGCTATCGTAGGGTCGAACCTAACGTTCTTTCGTTTAGTTGTTTCGGTAATTTCGGTTGCTGGTTCTGACGCTTCTTTACTGCGTGTTCTTATTGGAGATCTTAATATTTTAGTATATCCTTGTGTTGGTGGTTTATAATCCTTGTCCGGGTCTCTCTGTTTGGTCCTTACAGATACGGGTGATTTTTCATCTGCTGAAGGTGCTTCTTCTGCTAGTGGTGGTATACTGACATCTTGTTCTGCATACTCAAAAGGTTCTTCCGTTTCGATCTGTTCGTATTCTGGTATTTCTGGTGGTTCAGGATCGGTGACGATCTCTTCGGGTGCGTCTCCCTGTTCTCTCCCTACCTCTGGGTCGTTCCTTATGTTCTCAGGTTGCTGGTATGATCTTAATGCTGCTCTGACATTCGGTAATGGACAATATACCAATTCATCATCATTATCATCATCATCATCATGCTCTTCACGTTCTTTGGTCGTTGTTTTCCTCCCTCTTTGCTCCTTGGGCTCGCTACCTTTAACCTTTATTTGGTTTTCTATATTATCTCGATATTTCATTTTAACTATTTTAAAATTATCTATATGACAATTATAAATTTTATTATTTTGCGGATCTCGTAAAATATATACATTTCCACTTCCAATTTTATTTGCTATGCCTTCCACGCGGAGTGGACCTCTCCATTTACGATATAACTTCGGTGAAAGGTGAGGTGGCTTTACGGTCTGTACATATACCAAATCTCCTGGTTTTACATCTCTTGTTTTACTCTTCTTATCTCTTTGCAGAGTATATTTCCTTACCTCTTTCTCTAATATGTCTTTTCCTTGCTCTCTGATTCTTTTAATTCTATTGTACAGTATTCCAGTTATATTATCAGAATGGATATTAGTATTTTCTATTTTCCTATCTTTAATCAGTGTGCTATTTGGCAACTCTGATGGCATTCGCTTAGTATAGCCATATAGTAGGAAATGTGGATCCGATTGAACACTAGCATTATATGTATTATTAATGGTAGCTTGTGCTAAGGGTAGGAATTGATCCCAGTCCTTCTGATTGTCTTTAACATAGCATCTTAGATAGTTCTCTATATCTTTATTGACTCTTTCTACAATACTGTTACTCCAAGGACTACGGACTGCTTTCTCGACCTCTTTATGCCAAATTTCCTACAAATTTCTTTCATCATTGCCCCTTTAAATTCACCGGCATTATCTGATAGTAACGTCCCGGGACACGTGTGATTTACAATTATCCTTTCTATAAGATATCTGACTATATTAGAACTGTCTCGATTCTTAAATGCTATTAACTCGACATACCTAGTGGTTTGGCACTTAAACACAAGAATATATTGGTGTCCTTGAGTTGTTTTGGGCAAGGGTCCCAATATGTCCATTCCCACTTTTTCAAAGGGCGTGTCTGCTAAAGGGTATTGTCCCAATTTCAATACTTCTACCAGTATTCTCCCATTCTTCACGTGCGACAAAGCGCTTCTTACGAAAACACTTGCGTCTTCTCTTAATGCACAATTGGCTTCTGTAACCAATAATTGACCTTCGCGAGGAGAGTTTTTACCTTTGTTACCTAAAGTAACTTCAAACAGATTTCCACTGCCTGTAGGTATCTCTCTGGTCTCTGCTATTATGGCTATGAAATTTGGGTCATCAGCTTCTATCAGCTGTGACTTCTTGTCATATGTAAGGTTTGTCTCTTCGTGTGAACACTTTCGGTTTTCTTTCAGCTGTTTCCGTTCAGCTGATAAAGTCTCTAAAGAATTTTCATTCATTCCTTTGTTTACTATATTTTCATTATCATAGTAACAATTTTCGTTGAATGAAGAATTATCATTGCTTTGTCTGTCACTGCATTCTTTATTTGGATGCATATTTGTGCGTTTTTCACACAAATTTACATTGTTACCAAGATGAGACTGACACTCGTCTGTTCTCATTTTGTCTTTATTTGTATGTTCATTCTCTCTTCTATTTTCAGAGATTAATGATGCAGTTTGCGTTTTTACCACCTTTTCTGGGGCACGCCATAGTATAAGTATTACTTAGTAGGATTAATAAATGTTATAATTTTCTGATTAACAGTGATGCACTTTTTGTGTATGCCTATTTTTTTTTTTTTAATAAACACCCTCATGAAGCAAATTGTATTTCTTTTAATCATTTAAAATCAAATTAAATCTTTTTTGTAGAAATAACATGTAAAATAATGCTTATTATTGAAAAAAAATATTAATTATTTTTTTACGTCATTAGGTAGCCCGACTCCAATAACAGATAGTTTTTGTTTTCATGACCAATCACGAAGCAGGTTTCTTTGCCATTTTTAAATAAACAAAAACGGCAACGACAGTGTTGACCAAATTTAATAACTTTGTACCAGATTATAAGTTTCGAATTTCCCATTTTCGATATATATATATATATATATATATATATATATATATATATATATATATATATATATATATATATATATATATATATATATATATATATATATTTAAAATAGTAATAATTAATAAGAGGCAATAGGTTTTATGACGTCACTTATACGTCATATGTATCAGTGATGAAAATGATACTTTTGGCATCAAAGTAGGCGGAGCTAAAGCTACAACATTTTTCAAGGTCATGAAAATCTGCAAACAAAATTCCTATATATTTGTCTTACTAACTAATACTTATACTATGGGCACGCTTTATTTCACTGTGAATGTCTTGCTCATTCTGTTTTCCAGAATAGCAGTTATATATTTGGTGCGCTTTTACTACCTCATTCGGTATACGCTTACTTTCACTTTGAGTGCTGTGTTCATTCTTAATTTTAGAATGGCTATTATATATGTCCTGCGGTTTTACTACCTCATTTGGTATACGCTTTAATTCATACTGACTGCTGTGCTCATTCTGTCTTCCAGAATAGCTATTGCAGTGAATACTGTGCTCATTCTTATTTGTAGAATGGCTATTTTGAACGATGCTATGCTCATTCTGTTTTCCAGAATGGCAAATATATATTTTTTCGCGTTCTTTCTCGATCGACTTTCGACGCGGGTCAATCCTGGGTGCTTTTTCTGGCACTAATTTGCATTTCACAATCTCGGTCGATTGGGTTTCATCCCGAACAGTGTTATTCGATTCCCTTTTCTCTTTGTGCTGCCCGTACGGGGTCTCTCCGTTCTTAGGCCATCCCTGGGGTCTTAGGCGTTGAGTGGTTAATCTACTTTCCTCTTCTTCGGATTCTATTTCCTTTGAACTGCTGAGTCCTAGGTCTGTTAGCTGTAAGGGTCTCTTACTAACTGTCTTCGACGGCTCGCTATAATCCTGAAAAGCTTTCTTCGATCCCTTTTCCTCTTTGTGCTGCACGTACGGGGTCTCTCCTTTCTTAGGCCATCCCTGGTGTCTTAGGCTTCGAGTAGGTGATCTACTATTCTCTTCTTCGGATTTTAATTCATTTTCAATGAGGCTTATGTCTGTTGGCTGTAAGGGTCTCTTACTAACCGTCTTCGACTGCTCTATATTAATTTCTTCGTCATAATCATACGCTCTATCCGATCTTGGCCGCTCAACTCCATTTACGAGTCTTAGGCTTCCGGGTGGTTGGTCTACAAGGCTTAGGCTACGCTTCGGCGATTTTCGCTGCTTGCATTCGTTTCCAGTGCCCCCTAGCTGCTCTGGTTCTGTGAGTCTAACGCTACGGTGAGTGGTATTAATGACGGTTTCCTCGGAATTATCCGGCATTTGCGGCTGCTCATTTTTAAGACTTAGATCGTGAGACAGCAGTGGCTTAGTGGTGCTTACTCTCTCTATCGATTGCTTCATAAGACTTAGGCCTTTACAATTACAATTTACAACTGAAATGGGTATTTTTTTAGACTGCGCTTCCTGAAGGTTTATATCTGGAGACAGCAGTGGCTTATTCTTGCTTACTCTCTCTACAGATTGCTCTTTAATATTACGACTTATGTCTGTTTCGTCCATATCTCTCAGTAATTCATGTTTCAATATATTCGGTTCCGGTTGCCGGAAGATATATGTCTTCAAAACCTGGTGGTAAACGTCTTATAGGTGTTTCATTTTTAATATAATTTGTAGTCAAGGCTGAAGCCTTTGAACATATATTACTTTCAATATAGTAGTTGCTTCTCTTTTTCGGAAGACTTACGTTTTCGAAACCTGGTGGAACTTGTCTACCTTGTCCTATAGGTTTCTTGTTTTTACAGTCTTTACAGTCTTTACAGTGACTCATATTTATAGTCTTTTCCTACGAGTATATTCCCATCCATACTCGGTTTATATTGTAGTTTTAGCTCAAGTTTCGGAGCATAAGGGTATATCATGGGGATCATGCTCTTTCGCTTCGAATAGTACATTCTATTATGTGTGAAGTCGAGTATTATGGGTAACGTGGACAAACTGTCATATCCCAGCAATATGTTCCCATGAAAGTCACAGTCATCGCCAACAACAATAGCGTTTATGACGTGAATATATTTGTAAATTTTTACTCTTAATTGAGTTTCTCCATATACTGTAATTCTTCCATTTGTAATGAATTTCAAACTGACAAATGCGTCATATAGTTTTAGGTCGCAGTCTTGTTTCAACTGTTCGAACCTATGTCTTTTAATAGCGGTAATTGAAGATCCTGTGTCTGTGAAACACAGTTCTTGGTAAAGCTTTCTGTTCCCTATTACATCTAGAGGGATGAAATACCTTGACACTCTCATATTTTTATTTGTGTTCTCTCTTGAATGGAGTACTTGTGTTCCAAGTATCTCATGAGAAATAGTGTTGATATGGGTGTCATTGGAGTTTCGCATAGCTTTAATTATTCCTGTCCTGGGACACTTATAATGTGACCGCGGGGACTTGGGCATAAAAAATAAATGTCTTCTTTTTCTTTTTCAATTTCTAGCTTGTTCACCTTATCCTGGAATATATTATCATCAGGATATTCCTTTTCATGGAACACTTCTTCTTGCTCCGAGTCTTCATCTGAAGATTCTATCTGATTTGGCCATCTCCATTCCTTTGCTCCCATTTGTCTTCTTGACTGGGTTTATCATGGAGTTCATTAACTTTATGCTTTCGCGGCCTATCCATTCTCCTGGGGTATTGTGCTCGTGGAGAAGGTGTTCTACGTGACGGTGACGGTGCCCTAATAGGCGATATATGTCTGAAGCGACGTCTTTCGTCGTCTTCAGCTTCATATCTTTTAGTATACGACCCATATTTCTCATCTGTGCGCTTGGGTTCATAGCTCAGCTTATTGTCAGAACTCCATCTGGCATAACTCTTCCTTCGAGGAGACGTGAATCTTCTGCCACGTGCCTCGGAATTATCTCGTCTTATTGGCCCTTTTTCCTATCTCTGCCCCTACTACTATCATTGCCTTCTTCCCTATTCCTGACGCTTGTGTCCCTCCATATTTTTCTTTTGCCCCCTCTCCTCTCTGGGTTTCTTAATCTCTGCGTGTAACGTGAGTATGTGTGGTAGGTTGTTTTGTCCCTCCAAGATTCTCTTTCCTCTCGTGCTTCTATGGCACTGACTTGGTCTGAAGTAAACTTATTTATCTTAAGTTTCTCGTTTAGCCCTGCCACTAACTGCGTCATAGTCTTATTTACTTCCATCGCTTTGTTAAGTTCCATTTTCATGGCTTGGTTAGAAGCTTGCTATATACCATTGCCATGAGTAAGATTCTTTGACCTTCTGGTGAATATTGTACACCATATCGTGCCTCTACCTCCTCGCAGAACGCGTTGAGGTAACCCAGCGACTGGTTTATGTGTGTGGAGACAGACGTGTTTTTATTCCATGGCATTTTGAGTAACGTTTCAAACTGATCAAAAAGCGCGCGGAACTGGCAGGTACTAGATTGTACAGTAAGGCTTTCTTAAACTCGGCGAACGTTGTTGCGTTCCTTACTTCCAGACAGTTCTCGATTACTAAGCGTGCTGACGATGCTTCATGAGCGCTAACATTGCAACAAGCTATTGCTATGGGCTCGTCCTCCGATGTGATAAGCTCCGCTTCGAAACTCCTTTCTAGCAGTTTCAACAAAAGGTGAACTGATTTTCCTGCATCGGTTCCGGGAGTAACTCCAGGTCCCTCAAGGGTTGGTATCTTCGATTTTGAATAAAACAACCTTTGCAGGTTGAATGCGGCTCCAGCATTGCTGCCATCACCGTTATTCGTTGGGTTTGTGTTTGAATTACTCATGTTGTCTGTTTGTGTTTCTGTGCTTCTTATACTCCTTTCTACCACTTGGGGAGTTGACGGCGGACTCAAAATCTGATCCGTTTTGCCTATCTACTTCTCCTTACTATTCCTAATATACACTTTCCCTTTATTTTCTAACTGCCTTTTGCTTTGCTCCAAATATGTTATACTATATGATATAGTATTCAATGCCTTATAATCTAAACACTTTTATATATATATATATATATATATATATATATATATATATATATATATATATATATATATATATATATATATATATATATATATATATATATATATATATATATATATATATATATATATATATATATATATATATATATATATATATATATATATATATATATATATATATATATATATATATATATATATATATATATATATATATATATATATATATATATATATATATATATATATATATATATATATATATATATATATATATATATATATATATATATCTTTCAAATTTATATAAACGTGTATGTAAGAACATACAGCAATATTATGTAAAATTCTCGTAGATATTATTTCCTTTCAAATTCGCAACAAACTTTACCAAATTAAATATAATTAAATCAAATAATGATTCGATCGATGTAATTGTGATTGTTGGTTTGTTGTTGAATATTGAATTGTTGTTTATTTGTTGGTGTGTGTTTAGAATTTTGTTGTAGCTTGTAGTTGATTCACTGTGATCTTTGTCACAGGTGAAGTAATATCCTCAGTGGCGGCTCGTGCAAACTTGGCAAGGAGGGGCTGCAAGTTTATATATATATATATATATATATATATATATATATATATATAATATATAATATATATATATATATATATATATATATGTGTGTGTGTGTGTGTGTGTGTGTGTGTGTGTGTGTGTGTGTAAAATTTTAAACTATTTTATATATATATATATATATATATATATATATATATATATATATATATATATATATATATATATATATATATATATATATATATATATATATATATATATATATATATATATATATATATAAAATTTCAAACGTACCGTTACTTATTCTGGAAATATCGATATACTGGAAGCATCTATATATCAATGCAAATGTTTTGACATTCGTATTATTATTATTTAGCTTTCATTTCATTTAGGCCTATTATTATTATTATTATTATTATTATTATTATTATTATTATTATTATTATTATTTAGAAATAAGATTAGTTCTTGGAAAGCTTGCTGATATTATTATTTAAAAATAAGATTAGTTCTTTGAATTTTAGATGTCGAAAAGTTTTCAATTATTTTTTCATTGAAAACTGGTATTTTATACCATTTCGCTCTCTATTGAAAACATCGCTAATACATGGTACTACATTTAATAGTTTTTATTCTATTCAAAGTCGAGAAACATCTCTCTGCTTCAGACGTTGTCATCGGAGTTGTAATTGCTTTCATATAAATAATGTTTTAAAAGCATACTGTCATATTACACCAAATTATATAAATTTCACATTTTTTTACACTATTCTTACTCAATCGCTAAATTTATCTTCCTTCAAAATTGGAAAAATTTATCTCACAGAAACAGACTTGCCAAACGTACTTCTTTCAACATTAAAATACAATTATTACGTACGTATTAAAATTATTATAAGATTTTTTTCTATTCCCAATTATTCTTACTTAAAATTCTGCAAGGATTACAAAAATGTTAGCCTTTTTAATGTACTTTTAATAGTTTTTGTAATATTTAAGTATGTAGGAGTGCATCTGGCATAATGTTATATATATATATATATATATATATATATATATATATATATATATATATATATATATATATATATATATATATATATATATATATATATATATATATAATATATATATATATATATATATATATATATATATATATATATCGAACAAGAAAAAAAAAAAACATAAAACTTGTAATTTTTCTTCCACAATTAAAAAAACAACCTCCTTCGAGATGAGACTTTAAACAACTGTCGTAAGTTGCTACATATTACCGTGGTTGCTATATCTGTCTTATTAGGGCTTGAAATTTTACAGCCCATTTTTTAAATAATGGCAATGCTTGAAAAATAATATCGTACCCAAAAATTTGAAGTTGCCAAATGCATTTACTTCTTATTTTCTTTAATGATTTATACTTTTTATGTATTAAGTTGTTAAAAAATGAATTTAAATCACTTTTCTCTGACAAAAATTTCATATTTATATCAACATCCTACGCCTGGTATTTTTAATTTGGAGGGGCTGCAGCCCCGAAGCCCATAATGACGAGCCGCCACTGAATATCCTGTTTACTGTGTTAGACTTGGACAGGATGTTTCGGCATCCGCCGAGATGGGCTCTAAGGTGCGGCGAGGTGTGTCTGTGTGTGTGAATAAGCCAACCAGCTTTATGTCGGCTTTGCAGACTTTTTCTCACAAATGTACAATCAAACTGAATTTTATTCTTTTTAATGTTTAAAATAATTGAAAGAGAAAATTTCCTTGTATTTAATATTATTAAATAGATATTGTATGTGGCATGAACGAAGGTGTTTCTTCGGGAAATAAGAACTTTTCAATGATGTGATTAAATTTCATACACAGAAACAAAATGAACATGTATACACAAACAAACGATATTATGAAGCTCACTTCGAGTGCGTCTTTTATCATTTATCATTCAGATCAATTTGAGTTTTATATTTTCTTATAACTCACTCAGTTCTCTTCTCGCACAAATTGATTTCTTTCTTAAATCTTTTGACTGCATATATATATATATATAATATATATATATATATATATATATATATATATAATATATATATATATATATATATATATATATATATATATTATATATATATATATATATATATATATATATATATATATATATATATATATATATATATATATATATATATATATATATATATATATATATATATATATATATAATATATATATATATATATATATATATATATATATATATATATATATATATATATATATATATATATATATATATATATATATATATATATATATATATATATTATATATATATATATATATATACGATTCAGACCTTGACCTTCTAATTTCAGAATTAGAACAATTAAACTTAGAGAAAATTTAAACAAATTTTCTTTTGTAATTATATCTAATGGAAATCAATTCTTTTCACTTGGGACAAACAAACAATTTACCACTATCCTTTTAAAATTAATAATAAAATGGGAAATTTGACATATATATATATATATATATATATATATATATATATATATATATATATATATATATATATATATATATATATATATATATATATATATATAATATATATATATATATATATATATATATATATATATATATATATATATATATATATATATATATATATATATATATATATATATATATATATATATATATATATATATATATATATATATATATATATATATATATATATATATATATATCTTAGTTTTTAAACCTCAAAACTTCGCATTCATATCACTTTGTATTGATGTGTAGTTTTAAAAGTTTTTGCAAAATGTATATAGATTTTTTATTTACCTTACGCAGATTTCTGAATTCAACCAGATTTTCGGAGTGGATCCGAATATTCGCTTCGACCACTGGACATGCAATTTGTAGAGCAGTCTCTCTGTAGACTGGGCTGTTTGGTAGGCTCTGTAAGTATTGTAAGCGTGACACGGGCGTAGTTTTCAATCTCAGTTGATCATTGAGCGTTGGACTTCGGAATCTCTTCTTTTAGTGTGATTCCGGAACATCTACTTCGGAATCTCTTCTTATTACATAATTCCGGGACATCTGGTGCGGAATTTTCTTCTTATATCGTAATTCCGGGACTGCGTCTTCTTCGGGAAATTTTTAATAGACTTCTTTTTCCTTCGGGGTCTTCTGAGAATTTTGGGCTCTACGACGACGATTTCTTAACAAGAAATTTTAAAATTTTTATTTTCCTTTTTTCACGCCTGGGACTATTCTTCTGAAACGTTAGTCTTGCTGGCGGGTTATCCTTTTTCCTGGGGTATCAAATATATTTTTGGTTTCCTATTCTTCTAT
>SEYY01019591.1:0-2500 GCA_009176605.1 Armadillidium nasatum
ATATATATATATATATATATATATATATATATATATATATATAATATATATATATATATATATATAATACTGGAAGAGGAAAAATGAATATTTTCTTACCTCCATTGTCAGTGACATTCTAATGACATATTCTATTTCACAACTCCATCTCGCGTGTAGTGGAGCAATTTTTTCTTAGTGACTATGTCTTACGAAGTTATTGGTTTCTATATTAGCTTTCCTGAAAATTTATGTTAACTGATATACACTAACAAATGAAACTACTTGCCTATTATCTAATTTAATCAATAAAATTATTAACTATTAATCAAATGACATTATAACAAATATAAACTTGCCTCAAAGATGCTTGAGGAGTGTCATCAAATAATGTCCGCCGTCATTTGAATTCTATATCGGGATATTATATATATATATTATATTATATAATTATATATATATATATGATATATATATATATATTATTATATATATTATATATATATATATATATATATATATATATATTTATATATATATATATATATATATATATATATATATATATATATATATATATATATTATATATATATATATATTATATATATATATATATGATATATAATATATATATATATATATATTATATAGTATATATATATATAGATACTTCAAAAATAAACCAGTTAGATTTTCACTAAAAGCAAATATAAAACCAAAAATAATTTTATCTTTAAAAGCAAAATGCAAGTATTTTCTCAATATATATATGCGTGTGTGTGTGTTGGCGCATATATATTTATCTCTTCATGTATATGAATTGTCCATAGTTGTTGGCGGCCTCCAGTGATTGGGTTGGTGCTTCCAAGACTTCGCCATCGACTTGCCCTGGTATACGGGTTTCTTTTTTCTTCTTCAATTTCAGCAAAAAATTCGCAGTTTTTATTCCAATTTTTTCTTACAACACCACCTCTCTTCTTCTCTTGGACCTCATCTTTTGTTCTTACCAACCAAAACGCAAGTGCTTCAGCATTGTTAAGTAAACCCTTCATTGTTTCTTCTTACTTTCTCTATTCTCAATTTTTTAGCCAAAGAAAGTTGCTGTGAATAAATGGGCTCAACGATGTTGTTTATTTTCGCATGTCTAATTTACTGTAGAGTCTTGTGAATTTTCCATCTTGTGATTTAGAGTTTCTTGCCAATCTACGATTAAGTTCATTTGTTTTTGTTGTTTTTAATCTTTGCTCTATGATAGATAGCATTCTCCTTTCTTGTCCTTTCTCTGAAATCACCATTTTAGGTGATTTCATGATTCACTTCCGACACCGACTTTATATCAGTTCTCAAGACACAGCTGTTGAATTTAGCTTCCATTTAATTATTAAAAATAACCCCGAACAAAGATCTTTCTGATGGCCTCTTCTTAATTTCTAAGCCTTCTCGTTATACTGCTAAACTCATTCCACTTATATTCCCAGTAATGTGTATATAATTATATATATATATATATATAATATATATATATATTATATATATATATATATATATATATATATATAGTATATATATATATATATATATATATATATATATATATATATATATATATATATATATATGGGGCTTGTGCAATTACTGGAGTATGTATGAATGTACACATACGCAAGTGAATGTGTGCACACGTACACGTACGTGTATATGTACGGTATATACTCTTAGTATTATACTGTATATGTTTTGAAAAATTGCTAGAATTTTTCAATTCTCTGTAGGCGTTAATTTTTTTTATTTTTTTTTTTTTATTTTTTTTTTATAAAATTTTTTTATAACATAGGACCAACCAAAAAAAAAAAAAAAAAAAAAAAAAAATATATATATATATATATATATATATATATATATATATATTATATATATATATATATATATATATATATATATATATATATATATATATATATATATATATATATATATATATATATATATATATATATATATAATTTATATATATTTTTTTTTTTTTACTTTATATATTATATATTCTTTCCGTATGAAATTCGAAAGCAAAAATATTACATATTGGAATTTTAAGGCCGAGGGAATCTTTGAATAAATAGACTACCAAACTGGTTATAATTAAATACACCCAAGGTAACCTCACATTTTAAATCAAGAAGTTATTTTTTCTCACACACACACACACACACATATATATATTATTATATATATATATATATATATATATATATATATATATATATATATAATATATATATATATATATATATATATATTATATATATATATAATATATATATATATATATATATATATTATAACCAGGAGAATTTCTTCTGGTTTTTGGGGTTGTAAAGAAGACTCTTCTTCTATTCAATATTTATTAGTCAAACTCCATTCTATAAGCCCAAAATTATAATCATAATTAATTAAATGAAAAAAAATGGTAAAAGCAAAATAACATTAATGAAACATCTGATTATTTAATATGAATGGAA
>SEYY01019591.1:15000-20000 GCA_009176605.1 Armadillidium nasatum
TACAAGATTATGGTCAGAGTTACTGATAGGAGGGAAATGGAGTATTTATATCTAGAAGGAGTAGTGGTGAAACATAAATCAAGTGTATTTAAGAACTGGTTAGGACGATCTGGAATGTGTGTGGGTTCCCTAATTATCCGCTCCAGATCGTTAAGAATGTTGAATGATTTGGCCTCCTCACCACCTGTATCAATATGAGAGGAGCCCAACCACTCAGTGTGGTGTACGTTGAAATCCCTAAATAGAGGACTTCAGCATTTGGATGAGAAGAAGTAACAGTCTCGTGAGAAGTAGTAAGATAATGAAAAAGAACTGGAAAATCTGTTCCATTAGGGGAGCAGTAGCAGAAACACAAGATAATTGTAGTAGAAAGAAGACAGATTTTAAGACATAAAACATCGAATTTAGGAGATTCAAGATTTATGAGACGTGTCATAGGAGTGTTAATGTTAATATATGCACAAACTCCACTGTATATATATATATATATATATATATATATATATATATTATATATATATATATATATATATATATATATATTATATATATATATATATATATATATATATATATATATATATGCGATAGAAAAATGAATATTTATTTCATTACTACAGTAATATTAACATTACTGTATATATTTTTTAAGCATTTTTAATCTTAATCTTTTAGAGTCGAGAAAAACACTGAAAACAAATTCAAAGTTTTATCAGTTTTCAACATCTTATATTTATACTCCTTTGATCGCTTGTATATTACATTTATATTTATAAAAAAAAAAAATAAAAAAAAAAAAAAAAAAATAAACATTTCCCTTTCATCCTTTTTATATAAATGAAAGATTTTTTTTTTTTTTTTTTTTTTTTTGCTGAATAAGTAAAAACTTTTAAAAATAACTATTTGTGATAAATCCGTTTTTATTTTTAGTTTTCTTGGCATTTGACTCTTCCTTTCTTTCAAATTTTTTTTTTATTTTTTTTTTTTATTTATTTTTTTTTATTTTTATTTTTTTTTGTAAAGAAAAATCTTGCATCTGACAGGCATTGCCCTATTGAATAATTTTTTTATTATTATTTATAAATAATCAATAATACAGTAGCTATTTTATTTTGAAGGAATGTAATGATCATCGTATTCCATAGATTTTTTATTATTATATATATATATATATATATATATATATATTATATATATATATATATATATATATATATATATATATATATATATATATATATATATATATTATATATATATTTAAATATTAAAATTTTTACTAATTAAGTACCCACCTTTTTTTTTTTATTTTAAATAATAATAATAATAATAACAATTGCCAATATAAATGTATTTATATTTTAAATTGTGATTAGAGTAATAAAAAAAAGATATTTGATTGCAAACACGATTTTTAAATCATAATTTAAAATGTAATTTAAAGAATACAATTATAGTACATTTATTTTAAAGGATAAATAATATATTTTAATGGTTTTAATGATACTTTAATTTATATGATTTATTGTTAGCAATAAATAAGTAAGACAAACATTAATGTACGATTTTTTATAAAAATATTTTTTTAATTTAAAATTCCAACATGAATTTATGGTGTAAGATGATAAAGTTATTGGCTCCCTTTACTGTGTTATTCTTCGCAGGATTTACGGATTGTAAAGTTTTAGAGGGTTGGAACCTAAGTTTAATTTTTTTTGGGGTGAAGGAGATAAAAAAAAATTTACTTTGAAATTAAAGAGTTTGGAGCCAAAGCACGAGGAGCGAAAATATAAAATGGTGGAGAAGAGTCTGGGGTCGGAGTCGGGAATTTTAAAATGAAGCGAAAGTATATGAAAATGTTGTAACCAGTCATTATAGTAAGAGACTTCGCAGCCCTAGTTGGAACAATCGTTGCATAATTGTGTAAAGTTAAGTGGTTTGTCCATTTAATGACTTTTCATAACAGGTCTTCACATTTCTCTTCTTTCATTTCCATAACAATTTCGGACACAAACATTCCAGTACTAATTTTTCTTTATTAATCCTACCAAGTCTTAATTAAGCTTCTGACTTTTGAGCACTCATACTGCAATATCTCATCAGCTTACACATACTCTATATATCTTCAGTTTTTATCTAAATGAGAATATTTAGATAAAAAGATTTTCTTCTAAAGCAATATTACTGTTTACTTCCAGCATCATTTGAATTTCTTAATTTAATGGTTGGCATTTTTAACAATTTTATGTGCAGTTTTTTGTATTTTATCTAATTCTTATTATTTTAATTTCATTAAACTCGACAGTGGCACTTTTTTCTCATCCATTTTTTAAATCCTATATATTTTATTGTGCCGTTATTTGTTCCTTTTAATACCACGAAAACTCTATTCTGTTTCTAGTCGACGAAAGCCTTACAAGAGGATTTCAACATCTTTAATAATATGCAAGTAAAGTCTTTCTGTTCTGTAGGAAATTTTATTTTATCTTTATTTTTTTCCTTCAAGTTATTTTGTTTCGAAAAAACAGCATTCAAATTGTCCAGAGTTACTAATACACTATCAGACGCTTTCTTTCTCTTTCTCTACATTACGAATTTATATGACGATTGCCCTTGTATAAGTAGCATAAACCAAATATTTAGGGAAGATGCGCACATTTACATATTCTCAAAAGAATGTAAAAATAGTATCGTTTGGCAAAACAATTTCAAACATTCTTATTGCTCTCCAATAATTATTTGAAAGCCGAATAGTTGAGCATTTTCTGTGTACAATCATTAATGCAATGAACTGCTATTATATACTTTTGAAAATCTTATCACCATCATAAAACAATTTATTCTCACCACTCTTTCTTTTAGTCTTTAAATCAAAGCTAAATATCACCTGATATTCTTTCATGAATTTGAAATCCTTCATTCCCACACTCCCACATACCAACACACACAGTATATAAATATATATATATATATATATATATATATATATATATATATATATATATATATATATATATATATATATATATATATATATATATATATATATATATATATATATATATATATATATATATATATATCAGACCTTAATACATAAAATATATTTCAAAGAAAAGGCACAAAAGAGAAAATTATATCAATTTCTTGTGGGTTCAAGACTTTTTTTTTTGACTGTCAAGGATATTGGCATACCTTCAAGATAATATAATTACCAAAGACCTTCGGATGCTTTTATTTTATTACTCAATATGTAAAAGGGTTTAAATATATATATATATATATATATATATATATATATATATATATATATATATATATATATATATATATATATATATATATATATATATATATATATATATATATATATATATATATATATATATATATATTTATTTATATTTATTTATTTATTATATTTATTTATTTATTTATTTATTTCAAAGGGGTAGAGTGTATGTCAATTTTCAGTATTTGCTTCTGGGAGTAGTAGTTAATTTAGATATTTAAAGGTTAGTCACAGATAGTTGAACTTTAATATTTAAAAAAAATCTGAGTGTAAAATACATCATTAATTCATTAATATACTAACAAATAAAGTGTATATAAGTGTATGTAAGAAATTGTGAATATAAGTATATATAAGAAATAGAGACAGAAGCAATATAGGTATACTTAGCCACGCAAAATCTCATTGGCTACTAAATGCTTTTCTATTGGACTTTTTTTTTCTAGAACTTCTAGTACTAATGAAGTTAAACTAACTAACTTGTGTTTTCCAAGATCATTCCTAATATATCTCTAATAAATTGGAACAACATAAGGAATCTTCTAGTCTTCCTGGCATAGCCCGCAATAATTAAGACTTATTATAAGTATTAAATGACATTTTCTGTGTATTATCTTCTGTTACTTCTGTACTTCTGGAAGTATCTTCCTCTAGAATCCAATCATGTAAAGAAATCTGTTCGTGCAAGGTTATTGTAAGTAATATGTTCAGTTAAATCTTTAATTTCATCAGCATTAATATTAAAAGAAATACAATTCTATCTCTAAACTGTTGTCAGACATAATTGTTGTTAAACTTTTCTTTAGTAAATATACCGAGGAAAAGTAAGTGTAGCCCGTTACTTTATCTTTCATCTTAATATCATTTATATCTTAATATCTTTATCGTTCATCTTAATATCATTTATCTTTATAGGGTCAATCTTTCTGTTATTATTATTAAATTCATTAAAACAAAGAAATTTCTTCAGATCTTTAGTATTTCTCCCAAGGTTAACTTCTTATAACCTTTTAGATCTTCATATCATTCTTATCATTTGATTTAACCCATTTCTTATTCTACTATTAGTTTCCAAATCTATTATTATCCTTCCACTGAACCGCTTGAACCATTTATTCATTACCCTTAATTTTATCTCTAATTTACCTACTCAAACAATTGAGTTTTCTATTGTTGTTCCTGATTTATCAACTGAAACATTTTCTGAGTGAAATTTGACTTGAATGTTTTCTATATTTAAACACAGTTCTCGATCTCAAATTCCAAATTCCAAATTCCAAATTCCAAATTCCAACTGGGCTTTCTGTTCTTTGTCTTGATTGCTTTTGACTAAATTTTACACAAATTTAACTCGAGTGTTTTATGCCTTTGAAAACCGTTTTGGTTTTCAATTTTTCTTCTCAAATCTCATATTCTAAATGTGAAAAATATTACACTTCAGTTACCACTATCCATGTTACAACGGTATGGGAAGGTTGAGACAGTTTTACTTTTTTATTCGCTATCACATATATACTCGTGTATATATATATATATATATATATATATATATATATATATATATATATATATATATATATATATATATATATATATATATATATATATATATATATATATATATATATATATATATATAATACAAAATAAAATAACGTATATTCTAGAAATAGCAAAATTATACGGTTGAATATGTCATTTTGAAGAT
>SEYY01019591.1:30000-32500 GCA_009176605.1 Armadillidium nasatum
TATCATTATTCATCACATTTTCCTCCAATAGTCTGTCCACTTTCTCAAATGCCTCTGCCATAGTCATTGCAGGCTTGATGTACCTCTGCAATTGTTCAGACTTCCACTTGTCATTATCGTTGTCCAGATCGAATACACGACTATCTCCAACCACTACAACCTGCTTTCTTCCCAAAAATATAGTCTAAAAATAAACATGTTAATATTATTAAGTATTTTTGCAATAAAACGACAAATATATGGTTATTTAAATGCTCAATTATTTAATACTCAAATTTAAAAGTAAAAATTAAATAATTTATTATTGGAAATTCAAAATTTACCGTCTTATTTTAAACTTGAAAAACAAATGATCAAGTTCTGAAAATCAAAAATATACTTTTATTGTAAACTTTAAACTATTCTATGATTTATACAAATTAATAAATACTTTATTTCTTACTAGCTCTACTATTTATATCTATCATTTATTTTAAATTTGTACATGAGCTTTTTCTCAGTGATTTCCTTTTTGTACTGTCGTAGTACGGAGGTAACACTCAGCCTATCAGCTTAAGAGTCAGGGTTCGATTCCATATATAGCAGACTTTAAATACTTACATACACACTAGTCTGTGAACGATTTAACAGACTTAAAACTTTATATATATATATATATATATATATATATATATATATATATATATATATATATATATATATATATATATATATATATATATATATATATATAATATATATAATATATTATTCATATGTGTATTTTCTATTGTTTTTTATATTTAATTTATTTAAAATTGTCATAGTTTCTTCTATATATCGATTTTGAAGAATTTGACAATGGCAAGAGAAAGATGGCAATTAGTGTTACCAGTTCCAAGTATTCCAAAATTGTTTTTTTTTTGGTGGGGGGGGGGGGGTAATTTTATTTACTTTTATTATTGGAAGTTTATTTTTAAACATAAAATTCGAATATTTGAAAATGGTTATATAAATTTTCAGAGAAATACTGTAGAAAATGGATAGATATTGTTTCTGTGGAATAATGAAGTCAATTTATATTTTTTATGTTAGTTTGATAAGAAACACGAGGAAGTCGATGTAGATGAATCTTCATGTCTGTACGTTGTGCAGGTGTGCTACAGAATCCTGTGGTAATATCTTGCTGTTTAAATAATAATCATTGTCCGTTGTTAGGTTTCGTCATAATATTGTTTTCTGGTAGCATTTTTGTTTTTTGATCTAATGCTAATTTAGCTGACATTGTTTAAACTGCCTGATGTACACATCTTGTTTATTTCAAATTGTTTTGGAAGTAAGAGACTTGTAATGAATCCTGGTGTCTAAATATTTGATTTTTACAGTCCGTCTTTTCCTTTTAAGTCTTCTTTATTGTATATGGGTCATAGGAAGTGTTTGAGATGGTTAATATTTGCAATTACATTTTGCTTCTGAAGTGAGCTTAAATTTTAGCTACCAGATTAAATTCGTAACAAATTAAACTTTTCATGTATCACACTTTTGTTGTTGTTTTTTTTTTTTTTTGCTGCTGACTCTAAAGATATTGAGAAAGTCATTTTTTAATCCAGTTGCACTCACTTGATAATGCATGTAATTACTAGAATGGATTCATGGAAATTGATCTTGAAGCTTTCAAGCGAAGTATAATGCTGCTTAAATATTTATATATTAACTCATACTAGCGCAAGCAAGTTGGGATTTATGGGAAGGATCCAATCTCAAAAAAAAAAAAAAAAAAAAAATTATTTGACCGATTTTCCTGAAATGTACAATGTATATGCATTTTTTAAATCTAAGAACTTTTGATTTCTGACGTTTTTCTGAGTCTATAAAGGTTTGAAAGTTATTTGGGGTCAAACTTCGAAAAGAGAATGAATAGAAATGGTAAATCAGTGGTCGAAATGACAAATATTTAACTGTGTATTTTCAGCCCCAATTTCTGCAACTTTAATGTTGGACTTTTTTTATATCTGCTGCGAAAAATTGATTATAGAAGTTCAAATTTTTTTTTTGAAAAAAAATGGGAAAAAATATACCCTTCTGGAGAAAAATTTAAAAAAAAACAGTACATTAAAAGTTTTCTATTTTTGGCAAGTATTTAGAGGAGGGACAGAGCTACAACTTTTATTTAATGTATTATTAAATCCTATTTGTTTGGTTCGAGATACAACCTCTCAAACTTTGGAAATTTTGGAATTTCTTCGAAAATTGGCCATTTTTGAGAGGCTATATCTCGAAAAGAACAAATAGCATTGAATAAAGTATTTAAAGAAATTTGTAGCCCTTTCCTCCTCTATACACTCTCCAAAAATAAAAGACATTTAATGTACATTTTTTAAAGTTTTTTTTGTCGGGAAGTGTGATTTTCCAAAATCGTAAAAAAAAATTCTAACACCTAGTCAAGTAAGGGCATATAACTTTTTCCTGTAAAGCAGAGAACAAAACTCTGTTAGAAACTTATATAGACAATAGATTTTGG
>SEYY01019591.1:37500-40000 GCA_009176605.1 Armadillidium nasatum
AACACCGGCTCAAAATTGGATGGATCAGAACCGAATGGATCAACACCCGCTCAAAATTGGATAGATCAGAGCCGAATGGATCAACAAAGGGTCAAAACCGGATGAATAAGTGAAGAATGGGTCAACACCGAATCAAGATCGTGTGGATCGGAACCGAATGGGTCAAAACCGGATAGATTTAAACCGAATGGGTCGGAATCGAATGTATGCAAGACCGAATTAAAAAGCGGATGGATCAAGATATTGGTCAACACCGGATGGATTAAAAAAGTGTACAATTAAAACCTGATGGATTAGAGCCGAATGAATCAGAACTGGATGAATCGGACCGGGGAGGATCACCATCTTATAATAGATTACAGAGCAAAGCATCGAGGAACTGTAAAATTAAGCTCAAGAGGTGTAAGAGTTAATAAAGCTTCGTAATTTCATCCTCAAAGTTCTTCACCTTGAATATTATTATTTTTATTATTATTATTATTATTATTATTATTATTATTATTATTATTATTATTATTATTATTATTATTATTATTATTATTATTATTATTATTATTATTATTATTATTATTATTATTATTATTATTATTATTATTATTATTATTATTATTATTATTATTATTATTATTATTATTATTATTATTATTATTATTATTATTATTATTATTATTATTATTATTATTATTATTATTATTATTATTATTATTATTATTATTATTATTATTATTATTATTATTATTATTATTATTATTATTATTATTGTTTAAGAACGGTGACTCACCCTTGCATAATTTAATTAAATATTTTGGTTGGTTAAGCAATTATTAAGCTAGCAAAGAATTAAAGAAATTTTCTGCAATTTTCTAACTCTTAATTATTATTTACACCAAGACTTATTTAATTAGATTTTAAGATAAAATTTAGAAGATTTTCAAATTAGAATTTTGAAAATTTTGAAAATTACGTTTTAAATAGTTTAAAGCCGATGATTAGTGCGTGTGCGTGTGCGTGTGCGTGTGCGTGTGCGTGTGCGTGTGTGAGTTCGCGTTCGGGTGTGCTTGCATATATATATATATATATATATATATATAATATATATATATATATATATATATATATATATATATATATATATATATATATATATATATATATATATATATATATATATATATATATATATATATATATATATATATATATATATATATATATATATATATATATATATATATATATATATATATATATATATATATATATATATATATATATATATATATATATATATATATATATATATATATATATATATATATATATATATATATTATATATATATATATATATATATATATATATATATATATATATATATATATATATATATATATATATATATATATATATATATATATATATATATATATATATATATATATATATATATATATATATATATATATATATATATATATATATATATATATATATATATATATATATATATATATATATATAATATATATATATATTATATATTCGGCTGATAAGGCGGGAGCTGTAATCGTTGATGGGATGAGAAGGTTCAATTCCTTCTTCATCTAAATATTTCTCTCCTCAAAATCCGTGGTTCTATCGCGCTTGCTCTTGTGACATTCAGGCTAGAAACATCGCGTATCGAGAGTGGAAAAATTCTCCTACTCCTATCCTATCACTCTTGCTAATTTTCATTCAGCTCGGAATCGTTGCAAGGATATTCTTCGACGAGCAAAGCAGACTTTCAGAAGACGAAGGTGTGCTGAACTCCTAAATTCTCCTACTGATAAACCTTTCTGGCCTCTTGCCAAAAACATGTCTAACAACTTCTGTAAATCTTCCATTCTTCCTCTTTTTCGCTGTGATGGTCGTGTTGCCAACACTCCAACTCTAATTCAACTCTGGACGATTCCGACAATCCTCCTCCTACTTCTTCTCTCAGATGTCCCATTTCATTACCTGTGATTACATTTGATCAGGTGCATGGGCTTCTGAAATCTATGAACGTTAGGAAGGGAAGCGGGCCGGATAGCATTCCTCCCGAGTTTTAAGGAAGTGTGCTTCTGAGCTGGCTTCGTCCCTCGTTCAACATTTCTCTCTATGTCTCAATACTAGTGCTTTCCCTCAGTGTTGGAAGCGTGCATTAGTCTAACCTATTCCGAAGAAATGTAGCCGCTTTGATCCTCTAACTATCGTCCTATAGCTCTCACTTTTATTCTGTCTAAGATCTTTGAAACCCTTCTCAACTAAAACTTCTGGATCATCTGAAATTTCATTCTCTTCTTTCTGATCATCAGTATGGCTTTCAGCACTTGAAGTCTACTGGTGATATACTTTCCTATTTCACAGATTTATAGTCTTCTGCCTTTAAAGACTATGGGGAGAGTTGTGTGGTGACGCTTGACATACTTAAGGACTTTAACCGGGTATGGCATGCGTCACTGCTTTCCAAGATCCCCTC
>SEYY01019591.1:45000-47500 GCA_009176605.1 Armadillidium nasatum
CACACATTTCTCAATCAATCAGTAAACCGTTCTCATTTGTCAAATTTTATGCGTTTTTACATCAATTTAACAGCCATTTCCTTTCTTATCATCTGTTATTACCTTACTTGCCGAAGACAATTGTTCTTTTTACCAGAGTTTTATGGCACAAATGAATAACAAATGAGTCAGGTCGAGAAGTTTTTGTAAGATAAAGCTTTTTCTCACATACATACGTGCATACATCCATATACACAAGCATACATACGTATTCCCACTTGGTCTGTCACACATACACAAAAAATACACCTACTCACAATATATATATATATATATATATATATATATATATATATATATATATATATATATATATATATATATATATAGTATAATATAATGTAATATAATATAATATAATATAATATAATATAATATTTATCATACCTATGTTAGAAATTGCCCCAAGGGCTATACAAACCGCCACCAAAAAGAATGAAAAAAAAATGAAAAAAAAATTCTGATCATTTTCATTTTCAAAAATCAGATATGCACCGATATGCAGTGTTTGAAACTGACCTACGTGTAATGCCAAGGTTTAGGGGAAATATAAGTGTTGTAGACTTTACTACTACATGACTGGATAACCTAAGAAGTTAATTTTGGGGTTAGAAAGATAACCAGAGAAAGGATGACACTGTGTGAAAAGGCGAAACCTTCGAATTCAATTAAATGGATAAGCATTGCTGTTAAAGAGGAAAGAATATATGTCTTCACTGACTTAGAATTGGAAAATAATACAACTGCTTCAAGAAAGAGAGACTAAAGAGAATTAGTGAAAGTAGGAGAGTTGATGAGAATTAAAGCTCTAGACTCCCTCCTTTAAATAGAGCTGAAACCATCTCATGTACATGGATGAACAACTTTGCTATACAGATTAAATAACTGTAGCGCTGTTAGAAAGTTCCGAAGGTTTCTTAGAACTCGTAACCGCTTAGAAACTTATGACTCTTTGAAAAAATGATCACGAGAATAAGTTACGACAAGAATATTAATGATAGTGTAAGATTGGAGTTGTGCATATGTTATAGGTGAGTTAAAATTGCATTTAGTAGATGGTGAAGGAATTGTGATATTGAGGTAGTGTATACAGTAATGTTTTTTTTTTTTGTTTTGTTACCAATAAGAGATATGAGAAGGATCATGTCAACTGCGCAAAGCCCACCCTCCAAGCAACTTCTATTTGCAGAGAGAGGGATAGATAGGTAGATAGATAGATAGATAGATAGATAGATAGATAGATCGAATTTTGAAGAAATTTTAGCACTGAGTGATATTCAGTTCTAGGATGAATATTTTTACGGATTGAATAAAGTTAAAGTGAAAACATTAATGTATTCAACGAAGCTGAAATAGATATGTGTCAGAGGCAACAGATAACTCAATTATCGAGAGTTCCTTTTGTATTTTCCTGGTTCTTAAAGTTAAAATCTATGAAAGACAAATTTTTTTTTTTTTTTAAATTTTTAATTTTTTATTTTTTAAGTTTACATCTCATGGGCATTGTCCTATTCTTGGAGAGGAACTTTTCTTGGTAGTATTTACCTAGGATCCCCAAGTTGGAATTGAACCGGCGCCCTCAAGCACGTGAATCAGTCACTCTACCGTTTATTGGCATTGTTTTGAGTTCATGGGGTTAGAGAATTGAAACTGTTGCGTCTTCGCTAGAGACAATGATTTAGATGATACTGAAAAGAAATTGAAAAAATACTTTTCAGACATTTCAAAACAATTTGGTGTGCAAAAAGGTACTTAGGGTGAAGTTAGATGATGATACTGGTAAGCAAGCGTGAAAAAAATGTTATACTTAAGACTCTTGTGATGCCCTATGACGGCCCTAGCTTAAAGATACGTTACGTGATGGTACTTATTCCATTAATATTGATGATGCAATACTAATATTGTGTAATGGAAAAACTAATGTAAAATTACGCAATTTCAGCATGATGTGATATTTTAAGGCATATTGAAGTGACACACATTGCATAGTACTAATGTTTAAACCACACATTAATCCAGAAGTATAATTTTGAAAACATTTTTTCAGAAACATCTAAAATAAATTTTTTTTTTCAAAAATTAAAATAAAACTTTTATTAGTTTATCATAAATATAAAAATATTAGCGTAACCCAAAGGAAAAAATTTTTTTTTAAATAAAAACATTTAATTAAGCAAATTTTAAAAAGAGATAGATACACTGGAAAAATATTTCATAATTTTTATCATTAAGTAAATTTTTTTAAGTTTACTGTGAAAAAATGAAAAAAATAATACTTTACAAGTTATACTATGGGGGAAAAAAATTTAAATTAATCCTTAAAAAGAATTTTTTTTTTTTTTTTTTTAAACAGAGAGTGAAAGTGAGGAAAACATTTGAATTGGTTATATAGGATTCTTACATTAAAAATAATACATACATATGTTACATGATGTTTATGATGTAAAGTAATGGCAGCAAA
>SEYY01019591.1:52500-65000 GCA_009176605.1 Armadillidium nasatum
TTCTAATAATAAAAAAGCTGAAAATATTTTGTTGTGACATTTTTGCCACTTGTCCCAACGATTCGTTAGGACAATTTTTGCAGTGTGCTGTATGGTTAAGTAACGATATGCTTTCCTTTTTTATTTTACGGATAGACATTTCTGAGTTGTAATTTTGGCTCTCATCTATACTGTGAAGTGGTGATTTTACTTGATAAGCTTTTTCATTTTTTTAATATATATATATATATATATATATATATATATATATATATATATATATATATATATATATATATATATATATATATATATATATATATATATATATATATATATATATATATATATATATATATTAAAAGAAGAGATTCCCTTCCAGAATATTGTTACACTCTTTGCTACTTTAAGAATTTTTTTTTTTTTTTCTATTTTATTTTTTTTTAATGAGAGAATTTTTTTGAATAAAAAAATTCTAAATAACAAGTTAAGTTGTATTTACTCTTACACCAAAATATTTTAAATAACAAATATAATAACTTGTAAACTCTCTGGCTTATAAACTGACTCATTGTAATCGACGACTCTCTCACAAGACTACCAAGAGTTACGAACAATGAAAACATAAAATAAACACTGTGAGTGAAGAGACTAAGCTTGTAATTTAATTTGAAAAAAAAAGATGTCTAAATATTTGTACATATTTTGGCATACATTTTTCCTTTTAATATTTAAATATTCGGTATTTTTAATATTTCATAGCAAAGAATATTTTGGCTTAGGTGTAGATTGTTTCTGAGTTTCGATATTTTTTATATAGATATTTTTTTATCATATTTTATTTTAATTTTCCTAAACGAGTTTCAGTTATTTGACTGTTCATATGTGTAATTTGTTCTTTTCATTCCAATTTGTTATTTATAATTTTAAAATTAATTATTTAGGTTAAATTACGGCATTTCGGTAGTTCATTTGATAAGTCGAATTTCTGCTAAAAAGTTAATAATAATTGGTGTATGTCTAGTGTAATAGTACCTCTGGCAACTTTACTTCTCCGATATTTTGATTTTCGAATTTTTAAACTTCAGAAACAATCTACATATTTTTCATATATTTTCAAAAATTTAATTTCATTGCTATTCCACTTTGACATTTAATTTAAAATTCTAAATAGGCTTACCAAGAGGTGGAAACTTCTCGAAAAGAAGAATGTACATTATGAGAGGATAGATGACTCAGCAAAGTGAGTAGTGAGTTTACTAGCCCAGTGTAATCGACTACTCGCTCACTCGCTGGCTTGTGAACTAGCCCAATGTAATCTAGACTTTACCGGGTATCATTACAACCTATAGCTTCAGACATATTTGACTTGGTTAATTTTTTAATTTTTTAAATTTTCATTTTTTTTTTTAAGTTTAAACTTTTAAAATATATAACATGGTTTCCTTAATGCCACTCTTGGAGATTTTTGGTCAATTTTTTACTTTATATTATCCTTGGAGATACTCAAAATCAGCACTTATAATATTGTGCTGGAGAATCCATCCATCTATTTTTTTATCTCTCTCTCTCTTTCTATAAAGAGAAAATGATTTTAATACTCTTACAAATATGATGAAATTTAGTAAATCTATAGCACAAAAGGAATATCTTTAGAACAAAATTGAGAGGATTAATAGAAATTATTGAAGGTGTTCTCATCGTCGTAAAAAATCACAAAAAAGTTAGCCATATTATCACAAACATCCGATGACAATTCAAGTTTAGAATGTCGGTTTCAGTCTCTTTATTTACTTTGTAATTGACCTGCGAACTACTTTCCAACAATTAATTTATTTAATTTTATTTACTTACTTTAGTTTTTTTTTTTCTTAATTTTCGGTAAGATATTTCTCTGTATTTATTTGTTTCTTAGTTTCAATAATTTATTTTTGTATCATCGCAAGAGATCAATACTGGAAAAAACTTCAAAACTTCATTTAAGTATTCAGTGAAGAAAGCTTAGATAAACCTATCCTTATGTTTGTTAGCTTCAAAAGGAATAAAAACATTGCTCCGACATTTTTTTTTTTATAAAACTATTTGTTTATCATTATAGAATTGTCATCCCTCAGGTGTGAAGTCTTAAAATTAAATTACTGAATATGTTCTTCATAATAAAGATAAACCCTTCTTTAGAGTTTAAATTTAAAAATACTGAAAAAAGCGTTATTTTTATAGAAGTATGCGTATAATAATGTTGTGTATGCTGATAGTTTTTAAGCGGTGCCTAAGTTTCGAGAATGGTGAATAAACTTAAAAGCCTGATATTATAATGAATATCAAAAATAGCTTTAAAAAAAATAAAAAATTTCTAATTTTACATCAATCATATAGGGTAAATCTTGCTCACAAATTTGTATAAATGACCTAAAACACCGCACTTTACTCACTGAAACAAGAGAAGCTATCCCACCTAAATACTAAATTATTGTTTTTAATTTCTTTTTTTGGAGGAGGGGGGCAGTTGGAGGAGGGCGAGTAGTAGCCTTTCAATTAAAAATTTATTATACAAAACTTTTATATTCGAAATATTTGATTTAAAATCCAGTGTTGAATAAGATTAATTTACACGTGAAAGAAGAAAACTTAAAAATATATTATTAATTCATATTTGGTCTTTTAATAGGTGTAAATTATATCTTTTGCCTGAGAGAGTTTATCTTTTAATAGCTTTTCTATCTATGTAATTGAACTAGTTATGATAATACCTGTTCAGGACTCGAGCACATGTTGATTATTAATTACCCTTTCCTACAAGCACGCATTTACATATATATATATATATATATATATATATATATATATATATATATATATATATATATATATATATATATATTATATATATATATATATATATATATATATATATATATATATATATATATATATATATATATATATATATATATATATATATATATATATATATATATATATATATATATATATATATATATATATATATATATATATATATATATATATATATATATATATATATATATATATATATATATATATATATATATATATATATATATATATATATATATATATATATATATATATATATATATATATATATATATATATATATATATATATATATATATATATATATATATATATATATATATATATATATATATATATATATATATATATATATATATATATATATATATATATATATATATATATATATATATATATATATATATATATATATATATATATATATATATATATATATATATATATATATATATAATATATATATACTGCTAATGAGGATTCGAACCCTGACCTCTAAGATGGTAAGACATTGCGCTAACCACTACACCACTGATGGTACAAAAATTAATCAAGTTGGAACTTCTCATGAACAACTGCCATGACTCCATCCCAAAGGACCCATCCGACCACACTCGGGCGTAGGGTTAGCGGGTCAGTTCTATCCTCAGAAACCGCAGCTCAATAAGTACATATAAATACCACATAAACCGTGGGATAAAATTTACAAATTATATATTGCTAATGTTATGCAGTAATTTCTGGATGAAAATTTGCTTTTATTTGCTAAGGCAAATAAAAGTATGTACCCTTTTCCAAGGGTAAAATTAAATATTTTGTCCACTTGTTCGAATTATTTAGAATTTAGTACCACCTGATATTATATTATCTGAGTCTTTGGTTGGCTTCAAATTATTTAGAATTTAGTACCATCATCTGAGTCTTTAGTAACTTGTAACAATAAAATAATAGCGTATTTTTTTGAATCTTCATTAATGGCTGGACTGGAAGAATCGAACCTTTTTTGCCTGAAGGAAATATTGTCTTATACAGGCTTTCTCACACATTTTTGTGACGTCTTTAATTTTGTATTATTTAAATGTTAATACTGTGAAAAAAAAAAAAAATTTTTTATGTTGTAATGAAAAATAAATTATCTCTTTATCTATCTATTATTATTATAATAATTATTAGTTATTATTATTATTATTCATTTTATAATTTTTTATTTATTTATTTCTTATTATTATTATTATTATTATTATTATTATTATTATTATTTACTATTATTATTATAATTTATAATTATTATTTATTATTATTTCTATTATTATTATTCATTATTTATTATTTTTTATTATTTATTATTATTATTATTATTATTATTATTATTATTATTATTATTATTATTATTATTATTATTATTTTATTATTTATTATCATTTATTTCTTATTATTAATATTATTATATTATTGTTATTTATTATTTATTTTTTATTATTATTTATAATTATTAATTACCAGTAGTAGTAGTAGTAGTAGTAGTAGTAGTAGTAGTATTGAAATTATAATTTTCATTTAGTATTATTATTTTTACATTTGATATTATAATTTTCATTTATTATATTACTATTATTAGTATTATTAATATTTTTATTATTATTATTATTATTATTATTATTATTATTATTATTATTATTATTATTATTATTATTATTATTATTATTACCTATTTTTCATATTTTCATTTTTTATTATTATATAATGTTACTAATATTTATTTATTTATTTATTATTTATTATTATTATGATGCTTCAATCCTTCAATTTTTAGGAAAGATGATCCCTTCTTCCTCCCTAAAAACTACTGAACCAGTGGTTTAAAACTTATCTCAAAGAAAAAAAAAACAAATTGTAAGCTTTGGTTATATTACTTTTACTTTCTAATACTCAACGAATAGAAACTGGAGTTCCACAAGTATTCCTACTAGCATCACTTCTCTTTTCAATATATATACATATGACTTAATCAACTCCCACAACTCCTTCTCAGTCTCGTTCGCAGATGTCCATATCTATGTTGATATAATAACAAAAACTACGAAACCCTCCCAAAATGCTGAAAGCAATTTTTCAAACAACATGGTGTGATTCGACGCGAAATAACCTGTCATTAAAAGTGTTAAAAAAAAAACTCTTACATAATAACCAGCAACAAAAACGTAGAAAACAATTTTAAAATTAAACTAAACGATATCGAACTAACTCAAACAGGAAACGCAAAAATCCTTGGGGTAATAATAGATGAAAAGTTAACCTTTAAAGAACACCTAAACACGTTAGTAAATAAACTCTCAAAGTATATGTATATTCTTGAAAAATTAGTAAATTCCATTCCATTGTATGTACTGCGAAAGAAATATTTTGCACACATTCACCCCACTAAATTTACTGCTTCTGTGTATGGAACAACATCCAAAACAATCACACATCAAATCATTACATTGCAAAAACGTATTATATGTCTATTCAGTGGTAACAGATTTTTATTGTAATACACCATCCTTATTCATAAAAATTATCCTATTTTAATAAAATCATCTTCTAAATCACTCTCTTCTCAAGGCAATACAAATTGTAGTGAACATAATGCATGGAATTCCTTAGAATAAACCGTCTAAATAATCAGACAGAAAGAGGAAAAATCCTACGAAATCACACCATCCTAAAACTCCTTTCTACAGACTTTGTTAAAGCATGACAAGCAGTAAATATCACTATATAACAACTTACCAGATGATAACAAGAAAAATGAAAGATCAATAAAATCCTTCTAAGTATTATTACCATCATTATGACAATTAATATTATTATTTTGATTTTAACTAATGCTATTACTATTTTAGGAATTATTATTATTATCAAATCAGATACTTATTAATATCATTAAAGTATCTTTAAAGATATTACGAACTGTAAGTGTACTCTGATACTCTCACAGCATAAATTGTCCTAACGAATCGCTGGGACAAGTGGCAAAAATGTCACAACAAATTTTTTCAGTTGTTTTCTTATGGTTATGCCTCATAATACAGATTTAGAATTAAGAAACCCTTTTTCCTATATTAGAGAAATTAACTTTGTTGTATAAGAAAGCAATAATTATTATTATTACTATTATATATATTAATTATATATATATATATATATATATATATATATATATATATATATATATATATATATATATATATATATATATATATATATATATATATATATATATATATATATATATATATATATATATATATATATATATATTTGGTTGTTTTTTTAAATATTAAGTTACGTATTATATTAATTATGTAAAATTTCCATATTTAAAATAGTTAAAATTATAATTTTCCTTTCTGAATAAAAAAAAATTTTTTTTTTTTTTTGGGGGGGGGGGAAGTTTTGAAATTTTGATTTATTATTATTAATTTAAAAAAAAAAAAAAAAAAAAAAAAAAAAAAAAAAAAATTTTTTTTTTTGGGGGGGGGGGTTTTGATTTATTATTATTATCAAAATAAATAATACACTAACAATCTCTTTTAGATATTGCCAACTGCGTTTTCGTGGCATTTGTGTATAACACTCTCACTTTTATTTTCAGATTCTACTGACAATTGCTAACTAATACAATAAAATACAAGTAAAAAACTAATTAGAACTATATATATATATATATATATATATATATATATATATATATATATATATATATATATATATATATATATATATATATATATATATATATATATATATATATATATATATATATATATATATATATATATATATATATATATATATATATATATATATATATATATATATATATATATATATATATATATATATATCTATATATATTATATATATTATTCCTTCCACACAGAACCATTGAGGGACATACGAATAGAAGACAGACACGGTCAAAAACCAAGAAATGGAATCTTGGGTCCATTTATTGAAGGAGAGAAAATGGTTCTTATTTGCTCAGCAGAAGGAGGTAAAGCGCCAATAAGATTTTTTTTTCCCCTCTCAATTTCAATATTTTTGCCTTTATTTGCATGGTTTGAGTTTTATAAGCTTTGTATGGCATGGGATTGTTGTCAGTGTTGCTCCATTTTCTCATCTTTTCTGTGAGAAAGATTGTGGAAAATTGGGTAATAGATATTTTTTTTTAATATTTTTATATTTTTATTTTATTTTTTTTTTCACCTTTGAATATTTTTAAAATTTTTTTTAAATTGTATATAATTAAAATTTGGTTTGTTTATAATATTCTTCAAATATCTATCTATCTATCTATCTATCTATCTATCTATCTATCTATCTATCTATCTATCTATCTATCTATCTATCTATCTATCTATCTATCTATCTATCTATCTATCTATCTATCTATCTATCTATCTATCTATCTATATCTATCTATCTATCTATATCTATCTATCTATATATCTATCTATATCTATATATATATCTATATATATATCTATATATATTATATATATATCTATCTATATCTATCTATATCTATCTATATCTATTATCTATCTATTATATCTATCTATATATATCCTATCTATCTATCTATATTATCTATCTATCTATCTATCTATCTATCTAATTCTATCGTATCTATCTATTATCTATTCTATCTAATATCTATCTATATTATATATATATATATATATATATATATATATATATATATATATATATATATATATATATATATATATATATATATATAATATATATATATATATTATATATACATAATATATAATAGTATATATATATATATATATATATATATATATATATATATATATATATATATATATCCTACTAAATTAATGATGCATGTATATCTCTAACTGAAATATACGAATGTTGTACTTCAAATGTATTCATTGATTTCAAACACTGAACTATTGTGTAATTAAAAATTTAATATTTATAATTGTCATACAGCAAAAATTATATTTGTTTTTATTCGAACCATTGTTAAATTTAACAAAAAATGGGATTAAAAGATATATATATATATATATATATATATATATATATATATATATATATATATATATATATATATATATATATATATATATATATATATATATATATATATATATATATATATATATATATATATATATATAATATATATACTGAAGAGCAAAATTAACGCACCATTTTAACAAACCTCAATATAAGAATACTGAAGCCTACAGAACAGGTAGAGACATTGTTAATATACAGCACATGGTTATACATAATGGGGATAATGCGGTGCTCCTTCGTGGGAACCCCCCGAACCCTTGGACACTGTAGCAAATAAGTAGGGTGCGGTACAAACTTGCAGAGTGTATGTGCATACCACCTGTCCCTGGCTGTCAGTGCCTTGTGTGGCCTCCCCTTGCACGTATGACGGCTAAACACCGCTTATGCATTCTGGAGATGTCATTTATGTTTTCCTGTGGTAGTTCCTTCCATTAGCGTATAACCGTTTGCTGCAGGTCGTTAAGGCTGTGTGGTTAGTGCTGTAGCTATCGCAGTGTGACCCACAGATGCCCAATGGGGGTTTAGGTTGGTACTGTACGCTGGCCAGTCCAATGTTCGAATCCCTACCGTGTTGAGGTAATCACCAACACATCTGGCTACGTGCTGCACGAGGACGAAGGCTTCACCGATGTAAAGGACAAATGGTACGGCGTACGGTTCGAGTATATCCGTTATGTATTGTTGCCGGGTTAGGCACCCTGCATCGAAGACGTGTAACTCGTTCGGGCATGGAAAGATATACCACCCCAAACCATAACAGACCCACCACCGAAGGGGAGTATCTCGCTCATTGTGCATGCCGCATAGCGCTCATGACGCCACCGATGAACCTTGGAACGTCCGTCGGAGCGGCGCATACTGAATCGGCACTCGTCCATAAAAAAGGATTCTCGCTCAATCCTAGGGTCGCCAATGCAGGTGTTGTTGTGTCATAGCCATCCTTGCTCTTCGGTACTCCCTGGTGAGCGGGGACTATCTTGACGACCTCCGTCGGTGGTATCTATGTTCCGAGAGGCGACGTCGAATGTTATTCGTGCTAGCAAGGGTCTGATGGACAGTCTACAGTTGTACACGATTGTCACTCTGTGTTGCATGTCGATCGCGAGCTGCCATTAACCTTATATATCTGTCCTTTACGGCCGTTATTGCCTGTGACATACCTTGGCCAGGCCCCCTAGTATGAGAATGTGTCAACTCGTACCTCTGCAAGACCCTTCCTATGGTTGTATGGGAGACCCCAACCGTCGGCCCAGTTAGCTTTGGCCGTACACTTCAGCTGCCAGTGTTGTGATTGCCACACAGTCGTCGCATGTCAAACTCCGTCGTAACCTACCCATATTACTTGCACAAACGTTAAAGGTTGAATACTCACTATGCCCGGCATAACCGTGAAGCTAACTCTCCTACCACGTCACTCACCAAATTTGGTTGGTTTGCCCTTTTACCCTATTTCATCGATATTGCACCTACGCCCCTCCATTGATGCAAACTGCATTATTTGGGTAGATACGGGCCCATATCTCCACACACACAGGCACTCCCATTATCCTACAATGGCGTCGGGACCTTCCAACTGATAAATTGTAGATGATGTGTTAATTTTGCTCTTAGTATATATATATATATATATATAGTATATATATATATATATATATATATATATATATATATATATATATATATATATAGTGACCTAACTATCTCTGTGTGACCAATGTATGGTCCAGGAGGTCACTACACTTTGTTGTAGCGAAGGGGGATAGATCAGGAGGCTGGGTGTTTCCTAAGTCCCCTTGTGGAATGCCGACTGGTAGGCGTGTGGTAGCCACCACTTCTCTTCAGGCCCGTGGAACGTCTGTAGCCTCAGGTGGAAGGCTACTTCAAAGGGTTAACCACAGTCGAGGGCAAAGGAAGCTGCCAAACTGGGTTTCCTTTTTGGTAGCAGAGGCGTTGGAACTTCTCCTTCTAAGGGCAGCTTCTTTTGGACTTCTGCTTGGGACTGCTTCTTCTAGGGCTTCTACTTGGGACGTTTTCTTCTTGGGCAGCTTGGCTGTAGAGGCGGATTCTTCTTTGGCTCCTCGGAATAAAGGGAAAGGTTACTACTATTTCTATACCTTCTGAAATTATCTCAGTATTTGGGAAGGTGTAAGAAAAGTAGAGAGTTTTCCACTTTATTTATTATTCCCTCATTTTAACAAAAATTGTTTACAAAGTTACTATTATTAAAGTTTAACAAATTCATATTAAAATAACATATAAAATTTTATTTATTTAAAGTTGTAAATATTGTTTTATAATAAATTTAAATATTATATTTTAAAATACATTATATTAAAATTTCTAACATAAACATTTTTATCTGAAATATAATATAATATAATATGTAAAAGAAATATATTTTTATATTTTATAATAGTTTGTCATAATAGTTTTATCCTAATTCAAATTTGGCGGTTAAATAGTTTTGGAGGGAAAATTAGATAGGATAGTCAATTAAGAATTTGTTACGGTAATAATTTACAATTTACATTATATTTGATATGTTTTATTTTTTTAATTAATATTTTATATTTTTATATATTTATTATAATTACTTTTATCACAAAAAGAAATCTGGTTTTTATTTATCACTAGTTTTACCAGTCTTTTTCTTATTAAAAACAATATTAACAATTTCACAAGTTAACGCTTTAAAATATTTTTTTATTAAAGAAAACGTTATTTTATATTTTGGGTAACTACACTATATATCAGTTCCCCATCGAGACACGGAGTGAACATCTTCAGGGAAGCGTACTCGACGGAGGGGGTTTCTTCTGGAAAGTGTACTCTTGAGAATAGGAACCACTGGATGTAGAGTCGTCGTCCTAGGAGGAACATCAGGTGCATCAGAGGTAGGAACATCAGGTACATCGATAGCTTCTACTGTTACCGGAGAATGCGGGACAAAAGTATCTGCTACGATGTTTTCTTCCTTTTGTTGATGTGACGTATTGGAGGACGATTACTCTTTATTTGAAGAAAGGAGCGGTTTGAGTAATAGGAAGAGTCACTTTCGAAGTTAGTTGTTAAAAGTGCATTCTTTGTAGGTTGTTTTTCTTGGTAGGTTGTTTTTCTTTGTAGGGTGTTTTTCGTAGGTTGTTCTTTGTAGGTTGATTATAACTTCTTTGCAGCAGAAATCCAGAGGGACAAATTGACCGTAAAGCATCCGGTGTAGAATTGCTCCAAAAGACGTCTAGCTGCTGTCCGTTACTTTTTAAGTTGAGGTGAATTCAATTGAGCCAGAAGAATTTAATAAATGAAGTTAGGCTTCTTAAGGAGTACGTGGTTCTTGTGGTATTTGTTCTTGTTGTAAGGACAAGAATCCACGTTGGAATGCAGGTTACTGAGAAGGTGGGCGGCTCCATTCCTGCAGCAGAGATGACTGTTGTTCTTGAGGTAGCTGGTGGTAGTGAGAAGCCATGAAGACGGGCAGCGTAGTCCTTGTGAGACATCCATAAAGTCCCGATGGTGACGGGAGTTGGGCTGGTAGGCCCAACTTGTGGTTCAGTAGTAGGCCGAACTTTTGGACGAATCGCTGGGTCAGTGGTTGGGCTGGTAGGCCGAACTTTTGGACGAATCGCTGGGTCAGTGGTTGGGCTGGTAGGCCCAACTTGCAAATGGCCACCCATTTAGCAGCCAGCTTCCTCAGTCGTGTATTGCCGCTTCGAGGGAAGGGCAAAGGGAGGTAACTGCAACAGCTTCTTCTTGATCCCTGGATAGTTGTTTCTGAGCCATTTGCTGTGTTAGATAGCCGAGGACATAAAAAACTGTCAAGCTATCTATACACAGTTCTTGGAGGTGGCTCTTCTGTGGGGACTTCTTTTTCTTATTGGGATTTCATCTTCTTGGTGGTGCTGCTGCTTCTGCTTCTTCCTTCTGAGTGAATTATCTCTACTGTAATAAAGTGGAAAGTTTTCCACTTTATTTTATTTTATTCCCTCATTTTAACAAAAATTGTTTACAACGTTACTATTATTAAATTTTAACAAATTTTTATTAAAATAACATATAAAATTTTATTTATTTAAAGTTGTAAATATTGTTTTATAATAAATTTAAATATTATATTTTAAAATACATTATATTTAAAATTTCTAACATAAACATTTTTATCTGAAATATAAAATAATATAATATGTAAAAGAAATATATTTTTATATTTTATAATAGTTTGTCATAATAGTTTTATCCTAATTCAAATTTGGCGGTTAAATAGTTTTGGAGGGAAAATTAGATAGGATAGTCAATTAAGAATTTGTTACGGTAATAATTTACAATTTACATTATATTTGATATGTTTTATTTTTTTAATTAATATTTTATATTTTTATATATTTATTATAATTACTTTTATCACAAAAAGAACTCTGGTTTTTATTTATCACTAGTTTTACCAGTCTTTTTCTTATTAAAAACAATATTAACAATTTCACAAGTTAACGCTTTAAAATATTTTTTTTATTAAAGAAAACGTTATTTTATATTTGGGTAACTACACTATATATATATATATA
>SEYY01019591.1:70000-75000 GCA_009176605.1 Armadillidium nasatum
GCATCTATGCAGATCTGCGGTGCATGGATATATTATATATATATATATATATATATATATATTATATATATATATTATAATAATAATTATATAAATTATATTTTTTAAAATTTTTTTTTTTTTTTTTTTTTTTTTTTTTTTTTTTTTTTTTTTTTTTTTTTTTTTTTTTTTTTTTTTTTTTTATTTTTTTTTTTTTAATTATATATATATATATATATATATATATATATATATATATATATATATATATATATATATATATATATATATATATATATATATATATATATATATATATATATATATATATATATATATATATATATATATATATATATATATATATATATATATATATATATATATATTATATATATAATAAAGAAGCTCTCCTGTGACGATGATATTACCCTCCATTGGGCATATGAGATGTTAAGGGTACTTCCCATCTCATCTCGGTGCCCAGTGGTACGCACTCTTTCACGCTCATCTCCACTTTGTTCTACACGGGGTAGGCTCTCCCTTCACACCCAATAAACACTATTACAAACAACAAGTCCTTTATGTAAAGATAACAATAACTAAAGCTCTATTGCCACTCGACTAAAATTCATTTGTTCTGTTTATTTACCTCCTAATTCCACGGACTTACGAACTTTCCAAAATTCTTCGACTATATAAACTAAAAGATAGAGCACATTCTCTCTTCTCCTTTCTCGGAAATCATCGTAAAAAATTTCACCCGCCAATGGCTTTCTTCTAGTTCTCATGATACAGCTGGTAAACGTGCCTTCCATTTCGCTATCCAAAACGACATTGAGCAGTTGGTGCAGATCCATACTTGTATCCCTGTTCGCCTTGGAGATAAACCAGACATTCTAGACCTTTCACTAACTTCAAATCCCTCTAATTATAATGATACTGTTAAATTCTATCCAATCTTAACATTCCTTCATCACTTCTTCTCTCTTTTTGATTAATTCATATTCAAGTCTAGGAAAAGAATTCTAATAATTTGATAAATGTTTGTTCATTTCATGTAATGGTCGTATTTTTTTTAGGCTTCTTTATATATATGATATATATTATTGCTATACATATAGGGATCCTATATATAACTTTGTATATAGATTATATATATAATAATGATCTCTCCAACTATATATATATAAATATATTATAATTCTTTCTATTATATAAAAATAATATATATAATTATTATGCATATATTATATATCTTCAATATATATTTTATATATATATATAATTCTTAATATGGTGTTTTAAGTTTATTCTTATATTAATATATAATATATATATATATATAATTATAATATATATATATAATATATATATTATATTATTATATATATATATATTTTACTAAAATATAATTAAATATTCTATATATAGTATTTTCTATATATATAACATATAATATATATATAATATATCTATATATAATATATGACACTATATTATATTAATTTCTTAACTATATGATATATATATATATATATAATATATATCTATATATATATATATATGCAAGAGTTATATATGCTAGAGATGAGTCACGTCCCGGTTTCATTTCATCCAATTTCTTAACACGGCTGTTTTGGAACGTTTGTTGAATTTGGTTGTAAAAAAGGTTCGTGGTTGGCTCTCGCGCCCCGGATTGCTTTAGGGAATCCTCCACAACTGAGCCACTAGACAAATAAAACTTATTGATCTGAGAATTCGATTGAGAGTGACTTGTTTTAGACGCAATCCTTTGAGATTAAAAAGTTTCGAGAAGAAAGAATTTGTTTAATATTTTATGGATAAAAGAATTATGAAAGGTTATATTTTATTACTAGTATGTAAGCTGCTATATTATTTTATTATATATATATATATATATATATATATATATATATATATATATATATATATATATATATATATATATATATATATATATATATATATATATATATATATATATATATATATATATATATATATATATATATATATATATATATATATATATATATATATATATATATATATATATATAGTGGTCCTTTCAAAAAATGTACTATGAAGTGTTTAGTATCTCAGTAAACGCATAAATTTTTGGATAGTTAAAAGTTTATGGTTGGTATACAAAATTTGGCTCATTTTACGAAAATTATCGATGGTATTTTCCAAATGTATATGTTAAACAAATCGAAAATATAAGATATTGAATGTGAATGTCCTCAGTAGAGCAGAAGTATATCTGATCGCTATTTGGTAGAAGTAAAATTAAACGTGAAAGGAGGGTGGAAGTAATGATTGGGATCTAGTAGGAGTGTAAAAGTTTCAAGAACTGAGAAATTAGAAAATTAAATATATTCAACATAATACGATTGATTTTTCTCAGAAAAATGACAAATTTTTTAAAGAAACAGCAGTTTTGCTTGCACAAGAAGTTTGCAGTGTAAAAGCGATTTATGTAAAAAGTAAATTGGCTAATAGTTGTGTGGAAATTTGGATGCTATTATTAAAAATTATAAATGCTTTTGCATGATATTTGGTTATTAACACTCAGTCTCCATGGGAGGAGTGAAAAACTTTGCGAAATGAAGTTAAAAGAAAAGTGAATGAGGTACGAAAGGTTCAGTGGAAGGATTGTTACAAAATATCGGGGAAGAAATAAATACTTCTGGAAAGAATAAAAATAATAAAAAGGAAAAGGTTTTAAGTGGTGTAAACACTGGATGGGATTGCAGTTCAAGTTCACATAGAAGTAGAGGAAAAATTGAGGATATTTCAGGGAATAACTAAATGCTAGAAGAATAGAAGAGCGAGAAGAAATACAATTTTTTTTTTTTTACATTAGACCACCACTCACGGGCAGAAATCTTTTTAAGGAAGGGGTATAAAGTTAGATTAGAAAATATTAGTGAGGAGGAGACTAGGAGAGAAAATTATTTATGCTTTGAAGAAAACGTAAAGAGGAAAATCTTCATCCTTTAATATCATATAAGTAAAAACGTTACAAAAAGGGGATAATAGTATAGTTAATTGCAAATTTTAACTGGTAAATTTGTAATGCACCATAAGATTGTCAAGACTCTTGTATTGTGTCAACTTATAATGGTAAGAGAGACAAAAAGAAGTGCTCTAATTATAGAGGAATAAGTTTATTGATCATAGTTTGTAAAATATATGTACGACTGTTTAAATGAAAAATAAAATTACGGATAAATAGATTGGGGAGGAATAAAACCGCTTTAAAAATGGTCTAGGATGTATGGATCAGATGTTTACCATGAAATGCACACAGAGGGTACACTACGTCTTTTATCTTTCAGAAAAGATGAAAGACGTTTTCGTGTACTTCCTTGATTTGAAATGGGATATAGCAGACTTCATAGAGAGAAGTTTTGGAAAATTTTCTATGACTCTTGATCTCCAGCTCTTCGGCATTTCGGTGAATCTTTTGAATGTCTCTTTGGACTCATCGAAGCCTTCGATAGAGTGGCACATAGGTTTGATTTTAAACTTCTCTTTTTCGGAATATACCCTTCTCTATGTAGTCTTCTCTCCGACTTCTTTCCGGCCGTTCTATAGCAGCTGTTGTAGACGGCTATCGTTCATCATTTAAATCTGTTAATAGAGGTGTTCCTCAGGCTTCTGTTCTATCTCCAACTCTTTTTCTACTTTTCATTAATGACTTTCTCTCTATCACTTCATCTCCTATCCATTCCTATGCTGATAACTCCACCCTTCATTAGCCCTTTCAGTTTCAAAGACGTAGCTAAGTAGCAGTTAATTGATGTTAGAATGGTGGCCTTGGATCACTAACCTCTGATCTTTCTCGTATTTCAAACTGTGGCAGAGAAAACATGGATGTATTCATTGCCTCAAAAACTCAGTTCCTCCCTCTCTCTACTCTACACAACCTTCCACACAATTATGATATCTTCTTTGAAGACACAACTCAAACATTCATATGTCCTTAATATTCTCGGAGTATCTTTTACTCGTAATCTTTCTTGGAAAAATAACATTTCTTCTATTTCTAAACAAGCTTCTAAGATGTGTTGGGTGTTCTGAGGAATTTCTTCACGACATTCCAGTTACTTTTTCTTTATAGGGATATTGTTCGCCCATGTATGTAGCACGCCTCTTACATCTAGGTTAGCTTTACCTATACAGCTCTCCTTGAGAAGATTGAGTCTAGGGCTTTTTGTTTTATCAACTCTCCCGCTCTCTCTAATTCTCTCAATCTCTTTCTGCCCGTCGAATTGTTGCGTCACTCTCTTTACTATCGCAATTACAATGGGCACTGCTCTTCTGAGCTCTCCCGTCAAATACTAACTTCATTGAGAAGAGCTCGTGTGACACGCCTTTCTACACAGTCTCATCCTTCCTCTGTTCAACTCTCTGACCCCAGACTTAACAGCTATGCTCAATCTTACATTTACTCTACTGGTAAAGTTTGGAACACACTCCCTTTATCTATTTTGCCAACTTCCTATGACTCACACACCTTCAAACGCCGTGTATCAGATCATGTCAGCCTTTAATTTGACCACGTTCCCGACTTTCCTCCTATTTCTGGTGAAACTTTCAGTAGACCTCTGGCCTTTGCCCACCAGAAGTGAAATAATATATATATATATATATATATATATATATATATATATATATATATATATATATATATATATATATATATATATATATATATATATATATATATAATATATATATATATATATATATATATATATATATGTATAATAGAAAATAAAAGTAATAAAAATAATCATGATAGGCCAACTGGTATCCTCAGATAAAGGGGCCATGACCCCTGCCCCACGTCCCTCACAGATAAATTCTCTAATTGCGTAAATGCTAGTTTATAAAAAAAAAATTTTTTATTGATACCAAACAAATAATATCTTTTTTGTATTTTATTTTAAATAAAAAATTTATATTCGAATGCCATTTCAGAAGTTAAA
>SEYY01019591.1:80000-95000 GCA_009176605.1 Armadillidium nasatum
ATATATATATATATATATATATATATATATATATATATATATATATATATATATATATATATATATATATATATATATATATATATATATATATATATATATATAAGGTTTAAACATTGCAATGCAATGTATTTGGAAATATATATATTTTATTTGAGATTTGAAACCAACATCAAAGGTTCAAATTTCTTTCCGCTTTAGCCATTATCTATAATTAAAAATATTTTTTTCCTCTTTAATTGAATGAACTTTTTAAGTATTATTTAATTCCGTTTTCACTTTGCTCTTACCATTTAACTTTATTTATTAAAATAACGTTTTGCTCTATGAATAAAGTGCTTTTTATGGCATAAAATGCCTGCTATGTTTCTGAGCCACTGGAATTACTCCTTCCATTTCACCATAACGAATATTTTAAGGACATTTGTTCATATAAACAAATTTGTTTGTTTTTCGGTTTAATAATTGTAGTATGTATGCAATTACTGCATTTGCTGTTATACATTTTCAGGATAAGGGGAGGATCCAGTTTGAAAAAAAAATATATATATATTATTTGACGGATTATCCTGAAATTTACAGTGTATATGAATTTTTTCCTTCTGAAAACAGTTGATTTCTGACGTTTTCCTGATACTATAACGGTTTGAAAGTTATTTGGACCTAAACTTCAAAAAAAAAATGTGAATAGGGGGGGCCAAACCATTGGTCAAAATGGACTGAAAATTTAACTAAATATTCTTAGTTATAATTGCCAGAAACGCTAGCAACAGATTTTTGATATCTGCTTTAGATAATAAGATATTAGCACCTGAATTTTTTTTTTTTTTTTTTAAATTGAAAAATTTTACCCCTCCGGACAAAAATAATTATTTAAAAAAAAAAAACACCTAAGGATTTTTTTTTTATTTTTGGTGGGTGGATAGAGGAGGGACAAGGCTACAACTTTTAATTAGTACATTATTAAATGCTATTTGTTCTCTTCGAGATATAGTCTCTCAAACTTTTTAAATTTTGAAATTCCTTCAAAAATTTACCATTTTTGAGAGGCTATATCTCCAAAATAGCAAATAGATTTGAATGATGTATTGAGAGAAAATTGTTGCCCTTTCCCTCCTCTATACACCCACAAAAAATGAGAAATTCCTTATGTGTAGTTTTTTTATAAAAAAAAAAAAATTCTTGTCCGGAAGTGTCAAAAAAAAAAAAGAATTCCAAAATTTTTTTTCGACAGTTGGACAGAAAAGGGCATATTCTTTTTTCCTTTTAAAGTAGAGAACAAAATTCTGTTAGAAGCTTTTGTAGCAAATAGATATTTGAACATGCAGTCCAAATTTCAGGTCATTCCGACAAGTGGTTTGGTCCCGCCATTTATTTAAAAAAAGGGAAAAATTTTCAAGAAACTTTTTAACCGTTATAGGTACAGAAAACCCTAGAAATCGAGTTTTTTTCGGAGGGAAAAAAGCTATATACACTGCAAATTTCAGAGAAATCGATCGAAAATTTAAAAATTTTCTAATTGGATCCTTCCCATTAAAGAAGTATTTATATATTTGTTGCATTTATGAGTGATAGAGGAAGTCTTCTTCGTTATAACTATGAAATCTTCTTTGGAAATACTCTACATATATCTTCATTTTTGTTTTACTTTTTTTTTTTTTTTTTTTTTTTTTTTTTTTTTTTTTTTTTGGTAACTAGTTTTTGGGAGATCACTATTTGTAACTCTCTAAATACGTTAGAAATTCTAAGGCTATTTATAAACATAATAAACTATACAACATTCGAATTCCTTTTTTATATGTGGAAACTTCTTTATCTTTGTTAGACGCACGCGTAATTTATAATTGGTTAACCAATACATAAAGACTTTGGCAAAAGAGTTGAGACAAAGTCTCTCCTTTCGTAAGTTTAATTTAATTGAAACTCAACAAACTTTTCCTCACCTACAAATTGTTTTATAGTTTTCCTTATACTATCACTGTTATAGTGAACATTGGTATACTTAAGAAATTGCTCAGTTTTATTGTTTCTTCATTAAGTATAACGACAAACTACGTATCTAGACAATGTATAACTCTTATGACTAATCTTTCTGCACAGTCTCTCTTCCTATTCAACCGTTTAATACCAAATTCAATCACTGATGACGAAAAGTCCTAGACTTCACCTTTCTTTGCCCAGAAAGATTGAAAAACTTTTTCATCCTCTATTTCCCTAATTCATTTTTACTTTATTCATTTTACATACTTTGTTGGACGACTCTAATATGGAAAATAATTTACTCACAAATGTATTTCTTTAATGAAATTGGTATATATATATATATATATATATATATATATATATATATATATATATATATATATATATATATATATATATATATATATATATATATATATATATATATATATATATATATATATATATATATATATATATATATATATATATATATATATATATATATATATATATATATATATATATATATATATATATATCCTCTGATGGGCAAAGGCCAGAGACCTACCAATTTCCACCGGAGTTGGGAAAATACCGGAAATTTGTTTGTTATGGCTGACATGTTCCGATACACGGCGTTTAAAAGTGTGCTAGTCAATGGTAGTTAGGAAAACAGATAAAGAGAGTGTGCTCCAGACTTTATGAGCTGAGTACATGTAAGATTGAACATAGCGGGTAAGTTTGGGGTCGGAGAGTTGGACCGAGAAAGGATGAGACTGTATAGAAAGTCATGAAGCACGAACCATTCTTAATGGAGGAGTTATGCGACGTGAAACTTCACAAGAGCAGTGTCCGTTGTAACAGTCATAGTATAGAGAGAGTGTAACAACAATTTGACGGGCAGAAAGAGATTGGAGAGGGTTAGTAGGAGCTACAGGGTTTATAAGACTAAAATCCCTAAACTCCACCTTTTCAAGTGTTGTATGTGTGGAACCATCCCAGACGTGTGAGTTTACTCCAAATAGGGGGAACAACACCCTCTATAAAGAGCAAGCAACTGGGGTGGTGTAAAAAAGTCACTTAAGCGCTTCAGAACACCTAACGTCTTAGAATTTGTCTTAGAAAGGGAAGTAATGTAATCCTTCCAAGAAAGATCATGAGAAAAAGGAACACCGAAAATATTGAGGACATGAAAGTTTGAGTTGAGTGTTTTTGAAGAAGATGCCATAGTTGTGTGGAAGATTGTGTTGAGTTGAAAGATAAAGGAATTGATTTCTTAAGACATTGAAAACGACCATGTTTTCTCTGCCCCAATTTGAAATACGAGAAATATCAGAGGTCAGTTTCTCCAAGGTCACCCATCCTTCTTGAATCAATTAACTGCTGTTTGGAGGAGCTTCTTTCAAAGTGAAAGGAATAGTGAAGGGTGGAGTCGTCAGCATAGGAGTGGATAGGTGATGAAGTAATAGAGAGAGAAGGTCATTAATGAAAATAGAAAGAGAGATGAGGATAGGATGGATCCCTGAGAAACACCACTATTTAAAAATTTAAAGGAAGAACAGCGGCGATCTACAACAGCTGCCATAGAACGACTGGAAAGGAAATCAGAGAGAAGGTCACTTAGAGAAGGGTAACTTTCGACAGAGGAAAGTTTGGAAATCAAAGCTTTGTGCCAGTGATATATATATATATATATATATATATATATATATATATATATATATATATATATATATATATATATATATATATATATATATATATATATATATATATATATATATATATAATATATATATATATATATATATATATATATATATATATATATATATATATATATATATATATATATATATATATATATATATATATATATATATATATATATATATATATATATATATATATATATATATATATATATATATATATATATATATATATATATATATATATATATATATATATATATATATATATATATATATATATATATATATATATATATATATATATATATATATATATATATATATATATATATATATATATATATATATATATATATATATATATATATATATATATATATATATATATATATATATATATATGGGTTTATTTGAGTGTTTCTTGTGTTTATTTTCTTACTTAAATAAAATTGAAATTTTCTTGTAAGTTATTACTAGTTATTCCGATGTTTATGTAAAACGAACCTCATCATTTCTCGAATTTTTTTTTTTTTTATTTTTTTTTTTTTTTCATCCAATTTAATAAAAAATTCTCTCTCAAAAAATATGTTTTGACATAATTTGAACATCTATTTTATTACTTGTGATAAAATATAGTAAGCTGCATGATTTCCCCACTGATCTAAAGTGATCTTCGGTTAGAGACACATTAGAAAAATACTTTAATAATTTTTTTTTTTTTTTTTTTTTTTTTTTTTTTTTTTTTTTTTTTTTTTTTTTTTTTTTGGTAAAATAAAATAGATAACTTCATTTTTGCCTTTGCACGTTTAAATTCATTTATTTGAAGAATATTAAATGATGCTTGTAGGAATATAATTTTACATTAGTAGATTTTCAGAGCTTATCCTCCATTGTTTTTTTTTTTTTTTTTTTTTATTTTTTTTTTTATAAAGTTCACATCTCACGGGCATTGCCCTATTCGAAGAGAGGAACCTTTCTAGGTAGTATATACCTAGGGTTCCCAAGTGGTTATAGAATCGACACCCTCAATCACTCTACCGTTTGAGTCACGGTACATTGAAGTATTAGAGGTAACGAGGAAAAGTTGTGTAAATGACATTTACGTCTGATTTAGGAAAATAATAATAATAATTTATTACCAATTTATTATTTATTATAATTACCATACTTTCTACTTTAACTTTATAATAAACGTTAGTTTGTAAACTTTTTCCTTTAGAGTGGGATTGATTTTTACCGAAATGGAAAATAAACTTTACGTCCCATTCTATTTGTGCCTAATATATCTTTCTGTTTCATTTTTTTTCTCTTTCTCTTTCTTTCCTTTTTCTCTTTTTCTCTCTTTCTCTCAAAAACCAGTTTGATTTCATAAACATTTTTGGGAAAACACGACTTTACTCAATTCAATTTCTCCAATAGTGACATTTTTATTGTCATATTGACTGAATGATTCACTTCAGTTGACTTCATTTTAGCTTTTCTGAATTTAGTTTAAGAATATGAACTTGGATTAAATATCCTTAAAATATATGTTTAATTAAACTATTCTTTTTTTGTAATTAACTACTTGTAAAAGGTTTCCATGTAGTTCCAAAAAACTTCATTTACTTCATGTAGTTCCAAAAAACTTCATTTATTTCATGTAGTTCCAAAAAACTTCATTTACTTCATGTAGTTCCAAAAAACTTCATTTATTTCATGTAGTTCCAAAAAACTTCATTTACTTCATGTAGTTCCAAAAAACTTCATTTACTTCATGTAGTTCCAAAAAACTTCATTTACTTCATGTAAAAAACTTCATTTATATAGTTCCAAAAAACTTCATTTACTTCATGTAGTTCCAAAAAACTTCATTTACTTCATGTAGTTCCAAAAAACTTCATTTACTTCATGTAGTTCCAAAAAACTTCATTTACTTCATGTAGTTCCAAAAAACTTCATTTACTTCATGTAGTTCCAAAAAACTTCATTTACTTCATGTAGTTCCAAAAAACTTCATTTATTTCATGTAGTTCCAAAAAACTTCATTTATTTCATGTAGTTCCAAAAAACTTCATTTACTTCATGTAGTTCCAAAAAACTTCATTTACTTCATGTAGTTCCAAAAAACTGTTCGGATGAAACATAATTTTCCTAATTCATACTTTCGTAAATTAAGAATTCTGCAGAATATGAATTTATCGTGTGTAAGATGTGTGTCCAGGTTTTTGCTTTGTCATGAAAAAAAAGGTTATAATTCAGTTTTATTTAATATTTTATAAAATTTTGATATTTACAGAATAAAAGGTGCTCTAATATTTTTGTTGAATTATAAAAAAAAATTTAAAATTTTCATAACGGAAATTGCATGAAAAATTTTTTAACTTATAAATTTGTTTGTTGTGCTGGTGTAGAAATTTTATAAAACTAAAAAAAAAAAAATAATTTAACTAACTTTAGGAAATCAGTATAATTTTTTATAAAGTTATCCACTTGGTATTCTCCCCTCTTGGCTGGCTGGTATTCTCAGCATCACTTGAAGATTTAATAAAAAAAAAAATAAAAAAAAATTCAAGTTTATTTGCCAAGTTTCAGACAAAAAGATTAATTATTATTATTATTATTATTATTATTATTATTATTATTATTATTATTATTATTATTATTATTATTATTATTATTATTATTATTATTATTATTATTATTATTATTATTATTATTATTATTTTATTATTATTATATTAATTATTAAAAATTTTTAAATTTTTTAAAAAAATAAATAAATAAAAAAAAAATTTAGTATTAATAGAAAACGAAAATCAACTCTCAAAATTTTGGGAAATACGTCAAAATTGGATAAATACGAAGGAAAAAAAATAAAAAAATTTTAAATTTTTTAATTTATTATTATTATTATTATTATTTTTATTATTATTATTATTATTATTATTATTATTATTATTATTATTATTATTATTATTATTATTATTATTATTATTATTTATTATTATTATTATTATTATTATATATATATTATATATATATATATATATATATATATATATATATATATATATATATATATATATATATATATATATATATATATATATATATATATATATATATATATATATATATATATATATATATATATATATATATATATATATATATATATATATATATATATATATATATATATATATATATATATATATATATATATATATATATATATATATATATATATATATATATATATATATATATATATATATATATATATATATATATATATATATATATATATATATATATATATATATATATATATATATATATATATATATATATATATATATATATATATATATATATATATATATATATATATATATATATATATATATATATATATATATATATATATATATATATATATATATATATATATATATATATATATATATATATATATATATATATATATATATATATATATATATATATATATATATATATATATATATATATATACTTGGATGTCATGAAGGTAAATTTACTTTAAATCCAGAGGAAACAGAAGAATTGAATAAAGAGATAAGGGAAAAAATATATATAATGTAATTGAAAAAGTTGCTCACGAAAAATAATTTTCAAAGAGAGAAAAGATTTAACATTAACTTAAATATTAAATATTTAATTTTTCTGTTAAGTCTTTTTTTCTATTTGAAAAGGTCAAAATTAATTTTCGAAATCGGAATTCAAATAGAAAAGTGTAAAAATTCGTTCTTGAGTAAGAAATATTTTTGAAAAGCTTTTTTTTTTTTTTTTTTTTTTTTTTTTTTTTTTTAAATATTTTTTTTTTTTTTTTTTTTTTTATTTTTATTATTATATATATATATATATATATATATATATATATATATATATATATATATATATATATATATATATATATATATATATATATATATATATATATATATATACGAGTATATTTAGCAAATTCAGAAAATTTTGTTACATGAATGTAACAGACTTTTGCCTATTTATGGTCCAAATTTATGGCAGCTCTCTTCAAAACTTTCATCCGATATTATAACGTAATCAAAAATTAAAATCTGGTCGAATTCGCCAATATTATCGTTAGTAATGGGACGATTAAGAATTTTCTTGACGATGACAATGAAATTGAAAAAGTATATTTTAAAAATTTCTATTATTTTAATAAATTAAACAATTTTAAAATAAGGAAGAATTAAATTGTCTTTTCTTTATTCTTTATTCTAATTTTGAAATACATTTAATTTTAATATATAGTGTAATAATCATAAAGTTTTACCCACTCGCTCTTGGCCCCAGATATGCGCTTATAGATATTACAAGTAGTGGTCAACAATTAATAACATTTGCCACGAACAATCCTTGGTATGTGAAAATCGTGCTAACATCACAACAAAATGTTGGAAGTGATCTCCATTAGCATCAAGGTATGCCTGCACACTCTTTTTCATGTTATTGGCATAATATTGACGATGAAGATGTGCCAATTTTGTCTATTACGATTAATCGTCCTATCAATAACTATTGTTGCACATGTGTATTGTGAAGAATGGTAATTTCTACACTGAAAGTATAATTTTATATCCTCCAGATCATTCCTCCTTCAGAAGTAAAATAAAATCTCGATTTTATTTTTTAATTAAAAGTTTACATCTCACGGGCACTGCCCTATTCAAGAAGAAGAACTTTTCTAGGTAGTATGCACCTAGGATCCCCAAGTAGGATCAAACCGGCGCTCTCAAGCACGTGAGTCAATCACTCTACCTTTTGTGTCACATTATTTTACAGATGGACTCAGAATCATCTTTCCTTCTACTCTCGCATTAAAATTATCCATCAGCAAACATATAACTCCTTCTTTTTTACTTCTCCGTCGTAAAAAGCACTATTGATTTTATAAACTTACTTTTTTTCTTCATCTATATGTCCATTTTGAAGTTCGCATACCTAATACGGATGATACATTTCTTCCCTTACTTTCAGGGGTACGCAATATGAGTCTTTCACGTTGTTCCAACTTGCAAAATAAGGTGACAATCAAAATCTCAAAATGAAACTTCTCCCATGTCTTCACATTTCCTTCCATCACTTTTTAATTACAAACTCATTTCAGTACTCCATCTCAACATTATCTCTCATTCACATTACATTAAATTTCCCTTCCTTTATAATATACACGATATCTTAATTCCACCTTTCCTTTATACTCTTGTATTTATAATAGCACAGATATACAAGAAAGAGTTTTCTGAGTTCACAGACATTTTTTGTTGAATATTTCTATTCTAAATCCGAAATTCCGGTAACTTTTCGTGACTCATCCTTCAGTTGTTCAAGCATTTTACTTTCTAGAACGACTTGCTGGATTGGTCTGTTCCATCTAAATATTTAATAGAAAAACAAGATCATACATAAAAGCAACCCTTCAGTGAAATTTTGGTGGAAGCAACTCCATTAGAAACCACCCAACTCCAAAGTGACATGAGGAGAGCAGTGGATAAATCCTTCCAATTTTTTCTCATGATTCTGAATCTTTTTGGTCTTCTTTGGTCTCTTCACTTTTCTTCTCTACTCTTCTCTTCTCTTCCAACTGATTCTTCTATCTTTTCTTTTCCCTTCTGGCTTAAGCACCTCCACTCACGACGACAGCCAATATCATATATATATATATATATATATATATATATATATATATATATATATATATATATATATATATATATATATATATATATATATATATATATATAATATATATATATATATATATATATATATATATATATATATATATATATATATATAATTGTGTGTGTGTGTGTGAGTGTCGCATATATGTGTTGTGTGTAGTTTATGAAAACTATTTCCAGATGTATTCACGCAGGTAACATTATTTCAAACAAATAAATGAAAAGTGTAAATAAATTATCTCGGAACGCATTGAACCAAAATAAAAGCCAGTTCTATTTTCGCTTTTCTCTTTCCAACACTTTATGTAATTTTTAGAATTATATTTATTAAGAGGCTAACAAATTAAAGAAAGGGAGCTCCGCTTTCGCATTTATTTTCCTTTTTTTTATTTATTTATTTATTTATTTATTTATATATATATTTTTTTTGAAAATGTTTTTTAATTTATGTAAAACTTTTTAAAATTAAAAAATATAATATATATATATATATATATATATATATATATATATATATATATATATATATATATATATATATATATATATATATATATATATATATATATATATATATATATATATATATATATATATATATATATATATATATATATATATTATTATTGTATATTATTGTATATGTATTCTTGAGGTATGCAAATTTTTCTTTTTAGTTTTCTTTATTTTCTACTATTACTTCATTTTCTACTTCTGCAGCTTTTTCATTTCCATATATGAAATAATTAATTATTACAAACAGCCAAAGCAACGTTCGCAGCTTTCTTGCCCTATTTGGCGTAACTATAATATTACTGTCACGGTTACACAGGCATGAGCGGTGAATATAATCTTTTTCATTAAGACTTGAAAGAAAATAAGTAATGTAGAGTTTGATTTTTCTTTCCTCATATTTCTATGAAATCGTAATACCTACAAGGGAATAGGTATTTAACAATGTTCTTGTTAGTCAACAGCTGTTAACGTGTCTGGAGTTCCAAATTTAGCTCTTCTATAAAGAAAATGGATTAAGTTGATTCACTATTAAATTTCTGTAGTTTGTTTTTCTTTTGTAACCATTGATTCCCAATGTATGAATTTCATACTCAAAACACAGTGTTAAAAAGAATGGCATTTAAACATACAAAATTATTTTTTTTTATTTTCTTTGTTGTGTATGGATATTTCAAGAAATGATATTTCTAATAATTAAAAAAAAAAAAGTACTGTCCAATTTGGTAAATCTTTGTTACCACTGACTTTGCAGCTGTAATAATTAGGTAACTAATGGGTTTGGAGCTCTGTTCTTTTCACCATTAGATTGGTCTTTTATAGTTCTATAGAGGTGATTTCATAAAAATTTCGAGAAATTTCCCTTTTGGTTCGAATTAAAAAAATGAAAGGTAATGTCAAATTTGGAGAATCATTTATTCCACTAATTTGCGACTATAATAAATATGTAACTATTGGGTTTGAGGCTTTGTTTTTTAACCATTAGATTGGTCTTTTATAGTTTTATAGACATGATTTCATGAAATTTCAGAGACATTTCCCTTTGGGTTCGAAAATTTGTCCTTAAATTAACAAAAATCTATTGTCCAAGTTTCAAAAATATTGTCCAATATTTAAAAAAAAAAATTCAAATATTCAAAGTTCAATTTCTCAAAATATTTGAACTACTCAGAAAATGAGAAACCATCGTCTTATTCACAGTACTATATGGATTCCATATTATATAAGCACACGAATGCACGCATCCCTATTTTAGCTTTCACTGACTTTAATTTCAAAGTAATATATTTTTTAAAATTTAAAATTTTCACTCACTCATGATTTTAAATGATCACTTACTCAAAATATTGCAACGATTCAAAAAAAATATTATAGCAACATCTCATTCACAATACCACAAGGATTCTAAATTAAATAAGCACAAATAATACAAGTCTCATATTTTAACTTTCACACTCATTTTAATTTCAATGATAATATATTTAAATATGTTTTCAATTCTCACTCATAATTTTCAAATTTCAATTCCTTAAAATATTGAAACGACTCAAAAAATGTGATATTAGCATCTCATTCACATTACAATAAGGATTACAAATTAAATAAGCACAATAATGCACACCTCATATTTTAGCCTTCACTTTTATTTTAATTTCAATGTAATATATATTTTTTTTTAAAATGTTAAATTTTGAAAGGCTTATAGCGTTGAAAAGAAAAAAGATAAAGCAAAATTGGGCACATGTATCTTTTAGATCTTTCTAAGACCTATATTTTGCAATTAGTTTGGTAAAAATCGGATAAATATTAAGAAAGTTAGGTTCAAATTTCAAAAGTAACTGCCTACACACTCTCTCTCTCTCTCTCTCTCTCTCTCTATATATATATATATATATATATATATATAATATATATATATATATATATATATATATATATATATATATATATATATATATATATATATATATATATATATATATATATATATATATATATATATATATATATATATATATATATATATATATATATATATATATATATATATATATATATATATATATATATATATATATATATATATATATATATATATATATATATATATATATATATATATATATATATATATATATATATATATATATATATATATCTCTCTCTCTCTCTCTCTCTCTCTATATATATTATATATATATATATATATATATATATATATATATATATATATATATATATATATATATATATATATATATATAATATATATATATATATATATATATATATATATATATATATATATATATATATATATATATATATATATATATATATATATATATATATATAATATATATATATATATATATATATATATATATATGCGTGTGTGCGTGCGTGTGTGAAATATACATATAAATATTATGAATGCATCTAAATGTATACTGACGCCGCCACTTCAATTATATTTTTTGAAAAAAAATGAAAAAAATGAAAATTATCATAAAATATTATAATATAAAAAAAAAAAAAAAAAAAAAAAAAAAAAAAATTTAAAAAAAAAAATTTAGAAAAAAAAATATATATATATATAATTAAAATTTAAAAATCTACGGAGTTTCTCATTCCAACTCTGTAAGAAAAGTGCTGCAGCTATTTGTTAAATTAAGGTTTGAAAATTGGTTACGATATGGAAAGAAAGAGAGAGTCAAAATTTTGAAAACTCTTTGACCATAACATTGCAACTGCTGTAAATAGGAACCTTCAGCCGGATAGGGCTTTCAGTATGTGACGTAGTTTGTTCTAAAATTCCTGTTCTAATCGATCATTAACTCCAAAGTTGGTACGATTTTCCTTGAAGGTCTAAAAATCGGTCATGAAATATGGAAAAAAGGGAAAATCAAATATTGAAAACTCTTTGACTATACATAACATTGAAACTATTGTAAATAGGAACCTCCGTCGGATAGATCTTTGACGATTTGACCAATTTGTTCTGTATTTTCTTTTTCTAAACGATGATTAATTCTAAAGATGGTACGTTTTACCTTGAAAAATGAGTTAAAAGGAATAAACATATTCATTAAAAACTAAAATTCCATCATTGAAATTTTCATGTAAAAATTTCAACTCCTACGTTAATTTATGCAAGTGTCTTTTATAACTACCATGTAAAATATTAAAATATGTGCATGCATTCAGGTTTAATAAAAAAGCGTAGACTTCTTGTAGGTGCATAGTAAAGTGAGTTAAAAAAATAAACATTTTCTTTAAAAAACTAAAACTTTTAACGACTGGGCTTAGAGCTCAGATCTTTTCACCATTATATTCATCTTTTATAGTTCTACAGAGGTGATTTAATTAAAATTCAGAGAAACTTCCCCATGGGCTCGAAAATTTTTCCTTAATTAAGAAAAAACGAAACAAATATCTTCTATAAAAATATTTGATATTTAATTTATTGTTTTCTATTATTATGAAGTATTCTTGTAACTTGGCTTTTAAAAGACAGCCAGTGAGGAAAATTTAAATTACCTCATATTTTTAACATTCCAATACTAGTTTCTTAAAGATTATCATTAAAAGCAAAATGTCGCAGTTAGAATCTGATAGGCAAGAATCATTTCTTTCATTGAACGTTTTTAATTTTCCTATAAGTTTAATTTGAATAAGACACTTGTTTAACTAATATTTTCTATTCATTTTGAAATAGTAACTTAACGCATATTGAAATTAGCAGATTTATAAAAATAAATCATTTAATGATTTATTAATGACATGTTCATTAAGGTAACTCGATGACATCCGCAAATTCGCAGTTGTGCCGTCGGAATTAGAGTTGTGAGGATTGATATATATTTCAGTGCAATTAAGAGATGCGCTGGAGAGATTAAAGGACCGTTTCAGAGCTCAGCAGCCACAGCTCGAATGAGACGAAGGAGGTTTAAGTTTATTTAATAAATTTAACTGGAATAATACTATACTTGGCATAGTGTGTAATATAGAGAAGTTGATGAAACTATCCTCTCCGCATTTGATAGTATGCAAAGATAGTTTCTGTCCAGCCCGTAAACTTCTTTTCGCTTCTCATCTGAAACCTTGGCTCACCTTAAAAAGCTTTTCAACTAAGCTACAGAATTATAGATAATTGCTTCTTGAAGTGCAAAACACTATGAAAGAAATTGAACACTTTGAGAGAACTTGATGCAATTTCGGAATAGCTTTTGATATTAATAATTCTATCTAACCAGCATACTTTTCTCCAAGTCACCTGTGACCGAGTGTTAATATTATTTTCCCACCTTAAATCACCTTTCAAATTCAACTGTTCTTTATGGGCTGACATGCACCTATATAGATTATTATTTACAAGACGTCTCTTCAATATTGGTAAAGATATGGTGGTGATATGAATTATTGTCTAGACCATAAAAATATTTTACCTTTTACTATAATAATAATAATAATAATAATAATAATAATAATAATAATAATAATAATAATAATAATTCATAAATTCTTATTCAGTAGGTGTACATTATAAATATACAGATAATTATAATTTTACGATTTTCAGTAGGTCCCACACTACTAACTATACTAATAATAATAGTAATGAAGTGACTGTACAGATAAATAATAAATAATTATTGTTACTATTATTATTATTATTATTATTTATTATTGTTATTATTATTTTTATTATTATTATTTGTTTTATTTATTTTTATTATTTTTATTACTATTTTTTTTTTATTATTTTTATTTTTTTATTATTTATTTATTTTATATTTTTAAATTTTTTATTATTATTATTATTATATTATTATTATTATTATTTATTATTTATTTACATAGTTATTATTTTATTATTATATTATTTATATTATATTATTATTTTATTATTTTTATTAATTTATTATTTATTTATTTTATATTATTAATTATTTATTATATTATTTTATTATATTATATTATTATTTTAATAATCTTTCGAAATTGAAATAATAACCCATATATTAAGGGCGTTTTTTATAATATTATATATATTTATATATATATAT
>SEYY01019592.1:0-2500 GCA_009176605.1 Armadillidium nasatum
TTCAGTTTCTCCCAAAACACTTCTTTCTTCCTCATTTGTTCCATTCACCTGCGCATATTCACATAGAAACACCCATTCCTCTCTTCTAAAATTCAACTTCACCCATGCAATTCTGGAAGATATTCTTTCATACTTTATCATGCATTCCACCATCTTTGACTCATCACAATTGCCAACCCTTATTCTAGCTCTCACCTCTCTCCAACACCTGAATATACCCCTTTATATCAGCAAAATTGACCTCCCCTTTCCCTTTAAGTTTAGTCTCCGTCAACCCCAACAAATCCAACTTCTTTTCTTTGCAAATCTCTCCAATTTCCAATTGCTTTATGTTATCATTTAACCCCATTACATTCAAACATCCAATTTTACATACAACAGAACCTCTCTTAACTTCCATTTTCTCCGCCTCGATATTTTTCGGTTCCACCCCACTGGAGGGATGAACCCTGCCCTCGCAGCCCCTTCCCTCGTCCCAAACCATATCTAATTATATACTTAAAATTTATAAAATACAAATAACTATTTATAAAAAAAAACCTATGCTATCACATATAAATATAAATATATAAAAACTATAAAAGAAAGATCAATAAACAAATTAACAAATAATAATAACACTTGCTGAATAAATAAAATATAAATATATAAAGTAAAAAATAACAAACAATAAAAGCAAATACTAGAATAAAATTAAAAAATAATACACTATAAACTTTCACTCACTCACTGACTTAATCAAACTTATGCAAATAAATACTAAAAAATAATAAATCTTAATAACTAAGAACAATCACTAATATCCAGTCACAAAAAAATATATAAATATGAAACTACTACTAATTTATAAATATAGCACTATTACTTAAAACAATAATAATATAAAATAAATATAAAAATATAAAATGCTAAAAATATATAGATACAAAAAAGTCTAAAAAATATATCAAATTACAATAATACAAACCAAAACACACACACAAAAAAATATACTTTAAACATCAAATTTCAATAATTCAAAAAAATAATAATATCCTGGATAGAAAATATTATATTATATTTATTATATATAAGCAAACAACTATATAACCCCTTTTTTTTATTTTTTCGAAGAAAACAGACTTAGTTTGTTATTTAAATTATCCTTTTCACTTTTATGAAGCACTATGTCCAAAAAAATGGATTTTTTTTTTTTTTTTTATATTTTTTATTACATATTATATTTTAGTTCTTCAAAAGAAATAAAAATTTTACTTTTGTTGCTTCACATTAAATTATAAAATATATATTTTTTAAAATTATTTTAAAAAAACTATCAATCTACACTTGAGCTCCTCTGAAGATCTATCAGAGGCCCAAGTTGAGCTTTCTCCAGCAACACTCCCCTTCACAGAACCGAACCTCTCACTCTTCCTCTGATAGAATATGATCTTTCAAATCTCTATCCTTCTCCTCTCCCTCAGAACCTTTTCTTCTTTCGATTTCTCCCTCCTCTAACTCTTCTCTCAGCTCTAACAATTTCTTTCCTCTCTATGGTCCGAACCCGATGATGTCCCCTGATATATATATATATATATATATATATATATATATATATATATATATATATATATATATATATATATATATATATATATATATATAGTGTTCGGAGACGATTTCAAAATTTTTATACACCACTCCAGTTGGTTGCTGTTTATAGAGGTTTTGATCACCCCAGTATGAAGTATACCTCATACATCTAGGGTGGTTACATTCATACAGCTCTCCTGGAAAATGTGGAGTCTAATGATTTTCATTATCAACTCCTTCGCTCTCACTAAATCTCTGCATTCTCTTTCCACCCATCGAATTGTTGTCACTCTCTTTATACTATCGCTATTACAATGGACACTGCTCTTCAGAACTCTCCCGTCGCTTTCCTACGCAGTCTCATCCTCTCTCTGTCCAACTCTCTGACCCCAGCATTGACCGCTATATCTTTCATGTATTCTACTGGTAAAGTATGGATCACAGTCACCATATCTATTTTTACAACTTCATTTTTGCACACCTTCAAGCGCCGTGTATCGAGACATGTCGGCCTTTAACTGTCGTTTGATATTCTCAACTCTGGTGTAAACTGATTTGCATCTTGCCTTTCCCATAAAGAGGAGACTATATTATATATATATATATTATATATATATATATATATATAATATATATATATATATATATATATATATATATATATATATATATATATATAGTGAAGCATTTGTCAAGATTAACAAAGCAAAATTATTTTTTAATACGTACTATTTATTAAGTTAATTTTGATGAAAAAATACATAATCATTTGATAAAACATTTATAATTTCTTGTCATTTTAATATATCAAATGAATTCGAGTTTTTCATTAAACGATTTGTATTTTTTTTAATCAAATAGATTGTCCTTATTTCTGATTAAAAATGTTTTTTTTAAAAACGGCTCTGTTTCACATTTCAACAACCTC
>SEYY01019592.1:10000-15000 GCA_009176605.1 Armadillidium nasatum
TCTACGTACCAAGAATTTCTCGTTCCTTTCCACCTCCATCCTCAAAGTTCAAATACAAATTTTTATATATTTATTTATTTTTTATTTATTAATTTACTATCCTTCTTTCTTTAATTACTTCCCTTTTATTTATTTTATATTTTATTTATTTTATTTATTTAGCTTTTTTTAAATTTTTAACATTTTTAAAGTTTTTAAAATTTTTAATTTTATTTTTTAATTGCTTTTAATTTTTAATTTTATTAATATTTTTTTTTAAAATTTGGAGTCTACTGAAGCAACGACGCTACTGTTATAACGTCATTTGGACGACGATTTCAGAGCACAACTATTATTATTATTATTATTATTATTATTATTATTATTATTATTATTATTATTATTATTATTATTATTATTATTATTATTATTATTATTATTATTATTATTATTATTATTATTATTATTATTATTATTATTAATATTATTATAGGTAACTACTAGAGTTCAAATAGATCAATACAATTATAAATCGGGTTTCTTTCCTACTGACAGTTGATATCAATTGGCATCTAACATATCAATTAGACTGAAAGAACAAAAACTGGTTACTTATTTGAGGCCCTTCTCTAATTTAACGTAATTTAAATGCATTTATACCGATCTAAATATTCATACAATATATCACAGTCCACAAGCACAGTAAAACTGCATACCAACTTAACACGTTCTTTAAGAAGTTCTACTCACAAAAACATCTTGGGAATCGAGCCATTATTTCCAACGGTGAAATTGACATTCTAGTTTGATCTATGAAACAGTGATTTCTTACTATAGCAAGCTTGCGTTTTAATTCTGAAACTGATCAGCAACCAACACTCCTAACACGTATACCAGAATGCTAATAGAACCCCACCCCCTTTCTGCGCCTCCTTGAACTAATCGATATAGGAGGGTGGAAAATTCTTCATTTTAAATTAGAGATTCGGCAAGGGTTTAGTCTCGAATACTGTATATAAAATGGAATAAATTCAAAAAAATGTACAAAACTTTTTCCGGTAGAAGGACCTAAGGCACGATCATCATATGAAAGTGGAATTTCAATTAATATTAAGATATAATTTAACTACTAAATTACTTACCCTCAACCACACTATTATTATAGTTGCCAGCCTTCAATGTATATGTTTCAGGATCCAAAACTCCAAAGTTTAGATTCACGTGGGAGCATAACTCAGGACCAATTGACAAGGGGAAAAAATATTCATCAGCATCTCTTTCAATGAGTTGACACACCACTATTTTATCGCCTATATATATATATATATATATATATATATATATATATATATATATATATATATATATATATATATATATATATATATATATATATATATATATATATATATATATATATATATATATATATATATATATATATATATATATATATATATATATATATATATATATATATATATATATATATATATATATATATATATATATATATATATATATATATATATATAATATATATTAAATATATATATATATATAAATATATATATAATATATTATTAAATGAGTTACTCTATAGCACTCCCTTTATAATTAAAGTTTCTTTTTGTAATAATAATTCTCCCATAGCAAAATATTAATTGACTCTAGCACTCTTTAAGATAATTCTCCCGCCAAAACTATTTTACCGCTTTAATTAAGGTAAAACCATATATGAGAAACTATTATAAAATAAAAAATCTATTTCTTTTACATATTATATTTCAAATAAAAATGTTTATGTTAGAAATTTAACTATTATAAAACCTTACACCATAATAATATGAATCTAGTACACCTTCCCTTTATTCCGAGGAGCCAAAGAAGAATCCGCCTCTACAGCCAAGCTGCCCAAGAAGAAGACGACCCAAGCAGAAGCCCTAAAAGAAGCAGTCAGAAGAAGAAGAACGCCTCTGCTACCAAAAAGGAAACCCAGTTTGGCAGCTCATTTTGCCCTCGACTGTGGTTTTTTGAAGTAGCCTTCCACCTGAGGCTACAGACCATGAAGGAAAAGCCTATCTATACATGAGTACCTTACCATATATACTTATACTATATATATATACTATATATATATATATATATATATATATATATATATATATATATATATATAATATATATATATATATATATATATATATTACATATATATATATATATATATATATATATATATATATATATATATATATATATATATATATATATATATATATATATATATATATATATATATATATATATATATATATATATATATATACTTCTTTTCTTCCTCTTATTCGCTCTGATGTTCTGCTGATAGCACTCTAATTGAAAAGGCAATCTCTTCGGCCTCCTTTTCTCTTCTAATTCAACCTTGGACGACTCCGGAAATCCTCCTCTTAATTCTTCTCCTCTTAAATGTCTCATGCCTTTACCTGTGATTATATTTGATCAGGTGCATGGGCTTCTGAAATCTATAAACGTTAGGAAGAAAAGCTACCGGGAGGATATTTCTGTCCGAGTTTTAAGGGAGTGTGCTTCTGAGCTGGCTTCGTGCCTCGTTCAACTTTTCTCTCTATACCTCAATACTAGTACTTTCCCTCAGTGTTGGATGCGCGCATTAGTTCAACCTATTCCGAAGAAAGGTATCCTCTCTGATCCTTCTAACTATCACTTTATAGCTCTCACTTGTATTGTCTAAGATCTTTGAAACCCTTCTCAACTCTTTTCTTAGATCATCTGGAATGTCAGTCCCTTCTTTCTGATCGTCAGTATGGCTTTAAACGTTCGAGATCTTTTTTTTTTTTTTTTTTTTTTTTTTTTTTTTTTTTTTTTTTTTTTTTTTTTTTTTTACACATCACCACCACTCACGTCACGGGCAAAGCCCTATTCAAGGAGGGGGTGTCAGAAAAAGAAAAATAAAGTAGAAGAATAAAAACAATAATAAAAACGACCCCTGTAGGGCCCATCTAACGCAAATTTCTTAGGTGTGCGCAGACGCGGGCTTTAAAGAAATTGAGATTAAATTCAGCAGGAAATACAGAAGATGGGAGAGAATTCCACAGAACAGATGTGGCAGGAAAGAAGGAGGCACCACAGCGGACAAGCCTGGGGTTGCCTATGTCCACACAAAATTGATGTGCAGACAATGCACCCCTTGTGCTACGAGGACGACGTAAAGGTGGAGGTATACGGGTGGATAGATACTGGTGATATACTTTCTTATTTCACAGATTTACGGTCTTCTGCCCATAAGGACCATGAGGAAACTTGTGTGGTGGTGCTTGATATACCTAAGGCATTTGAACGGGTATGGCATGCGGAACTGCTTTCCAAGATTCCTCCTTCTCTTTGTTTACTTATGCTTAGCTTTCTTTCTAATAGTTCCATTTTGGCTGCTGTTGATGGGGCGAATTCTTCTTCTTTCTTTCCCGTCAATAGTGGTGTTCCGCACTGTTCTGTCTTATTCCAACTCTATTCCTACTTTTCCTTAATGATCTTCTCAGCTGCTCAGCTAACCATATTCATTCATATACCGATGACTCGACCCTCCATCTTCTACTTATTTATTTCAAATCTGCTCCATCTTTTGCATTTAGAGTTGCCTCTAGTCTTCATCTTTCCTATTCCATTCTTGCTGATCTGGAAACAATTTCCCAGAAAGTCGTCTCAACTTTTTGAAATTCAACTTTTTAAAAACTCAGCTTCTGGAAATCTCCCTCTCAGGGACACCTCTTATTAACATTTCTATTTATTTCGGTGATTCTCCCTTCTCTACTGTTGACAGTATAAACATCCTTGGCTTTCACTTAAACAAAACAATGTCTTGGAAACCTCACACCACAACGGTTGCTAGGGCTGCCTCAAAGAAGCTTGGAGTTCTGTTTAGTCTGCGAGAATATTTTTCTTCTTCACTGTTACTCCAATTATACAAGGGCTTCATCCGCCCTTGTATGGAGCAGCCTACTGCTCTCGTATTTGGGATGGCTCTGGTTTCACCCGTCTTTTGAAGAGGGTTAAGTCAAAGTCTAAAATAACATAAATTGTTCCGATCTTTCTAATTTACTTGACCTTTTATCTTTCCGATATGACGTTAGTGCCCTGTTTCTTTTCTATAGGTATTACAGCGACAAATGCTTGTGGAATCTGTCTGTAGCACCCACTCGTAGCACAATGGGTACATTGTCTGCATATAAATTTTGTGAGGACATAGGCAACCCCAGGCCGGTCCACTGTGGTGCCTCCTTCTTTCCAGCCATCTCTGTTTTGTGGAATTCTCCCATCTTCTGTATTTCCTGCTGAATTTAATCTCAGTTAAAGACCACGTCTATGCTCACTTGAGAAATTTGCGTTAGATGAGACTTGTAGGATTTTTTTCCTATTCATTTATTACTAAGAAACCCACTTCTTGAATAAGGCTCTGCCCGTGAGCGGTGGTGATGTATAAAAAAAAATTTTGTGAGAGCGAAAGAGAATTCAATTCTCCTTTTGAAGGAGAATTGAATGAGTAGAACCACTCCAGATGTGTAAGATTTACTCGGTAGCACACCTATAAAGAACAAGCTGGGTGGAGAAAAGAAATCACGAATGCACCTCTGAACACTAAACCTCTTAGAAGCTTGCTTTGAAAGAGAAGTAATACTAATAGAAGAATACTAAGTATAGATGAAGTTTTGAGAGGAGTGGTTTTGAAAAAGACGTCATTGTTATGTGGAAAGTTGTGTCGAGTAGGAAGATGGAGAAACTGAATTTTGAGGTATGGAAAACGACCATATTTTCTCTGCCACAATTGAAATACGACATAGATTGGAGATTAGTTACTCGAAAGCTATCAACCTTGTGACAAATAACTGCTGTTGGGAGTTGCGTCTTTCTTATTGAAAGGAGTGATGAAGAGGAAGTCAACGGCATAGGAGAGGATAGGAGATGAAGTAACAGAGAGAAGGTAATTAATAAAAATTAGAAAAAGT
>SEYY01019593.1:5000-11574 GCA_009176605.1 Armadillidium nasatum
CATTCGCACTTGACAAAAATTCAAAATACGCCTCTGCATCCGAATCCGCAAATGAGAAAATATGACATGCGACCATCAGTAATTATATATATATATATATATATATATATATATTATATATATATATATATATATATATATATATATATATATATATATATATATATTATATATATATATATATATATATATATATATATATATATATATATATATTCTAAAGACGTCTTTTCTGCTCCCTCAAAGCTCAACACTAGGAAGGCGTACGGTCGTGATTGTATCCCTCTTGTTGTTCTCAAAACTTGTGCTTCAGAGCTTGCACCCTTCCTTGGAATATTATTTCGTTTCTGTCTCCTACTTCAACCTTCCCTTCTTACTGGAAACGTGCGTTCAGTCTGTGCCGAAAAAGGGAACCCCTCTCAACCCTCTAACTACCGTCTCATTTCTTTAACCTGCGTTCTTTCTAAAGTTTTCGAACACATCGTTAATTAACAGGAAGATTTGGAAACATCTCAATTCTTCTATATATTCTTCTCTGATCGCCAGTATGGCTTTTGTAGGAAATGATCTACTGGTGATCTTCTTTCCCTTCTCTCTGACTCTTGTTCCTCCGCTCTTTCGGTGAAACTATTTCTGTCGCGCTATACATATCGAAACTTTCGATACAGTCTGTCTCAAAGATTTGATTTCCATACTCCCCTCTTTCGGAGTTTATCCTTTTCTCTGTAGCAGCCTTCTCTCTGATTTAATTTCTTTTCGTTCTATAGCAGCTGTTGTAGATGGACACCGTTCATCCTTTGAATCTAATAATAGTGGTGTTCCTCATGGATCTGTCCTTTCTCCAACTCTTTTTCTAATTTTCATTAATGACCTTCTCTCTAATACTTCGTCTCCTATACACTCCTATGCCGATGACTCCACCCTTCATTACTCCTTTCAATTTGAAAGACGTCCCTCCCAACAGCAGTTGATAGATTCAATAAAGATGGCCGTGAAACAACTGACCTCTGATCTTTCTCGTATTTCAAATTGGGGCAGAGAAAACATGGTCGTTTTCAATGCTTCAAAAACTCAATTCCTCCATCTTTCTACTCGACACAATCTTCCACACAACTATGATATCTTCTTCGAAAACACTCAACTCAAACCTTCATCAGTCCTCAATATTCTCGGAGTTCTGGAACACACTCCCTTTATCTGTTTTCCCAACTTCCTTTGACTTTTACACTTTTAAACGCCGTGTATCGGGTCACGTCGGCCATTAGCGATTAGATCCGAAATATTCCCCAACTCTGGTGGAATTTGATAGGCCTCTGGCCTTTGCCCACCAGAGGAGACTTATATATATATATATATATATATATATATATATATATATATATATATATATATATATATATATATATATATATATATATATATATATATATATTTTTTTTTAATATTTTTATATATTATTATTATTATTATTATTATTATTATTATTATTATAATTATTATTATTATTATTATTATTATTATTATTATCTCTAGGGGGTTTGAAATTGTAACATCCTCTCCAAAAAGTCCAGTCAGCTATTTTTTAAGTAATAGAAAATTTATTCAAGGTGTTGAAAAAAATCTGTTTCTACATTTTTACAGTGAATCAGTAGTAGGACCTTTTACCATGAAGAAGCAATGCTATGGATTTTTGAGACCAGATGAGACAATTTCTCAGGCAATCTGATCTCGATAATAAGTCCCGCTTCATTCGAACGTTTTGAAAGTGGAAACATGTGAGAATATATGTGTTTGTGTGAAAGAATGTTTTAATATTGTATGTGTTTGCTGACATAGCTTAATATTTTAAATTATGAAGAATACTCGTTACTTCCATCTTTTGCTATTCCTTGATCTATCTCAAATCTTATCTTTTACAGTGATATCCACCCTCAGGATATCTAAAATCTATAGGCTGTTCCATCTTTTCTTATCTTATGGTCATACATTTTTACTTTGCGTTCCAATTTACTTTTATTTATAATCTTTGCACTTGATACACTTTCTTCGTCTTTCTTACTGAGGAGAATTCCCAGCCTTCTCTCGACATACTCTTTCAAAGAATCTTTCACATTCACTGTCCCGTTAACCTTTGACAGAATCATTTCGCCTGTTTTATCATGCACTTAATTGCGTAGTGTATATTGTAACGAATCAAATTTGTGTGGTGAAGGTCTGGGGTGTGATTCCTATAGAAAAACTATGGAAAAGTGTCCTTTATCAGTTAAGAGCAAATCTCTCTGAGGTATATATATATATATATATATATATATATATATATATATATATATATATATATATATATATATATATATATATATATATATATATATATATATATATCATCATCCCTTGGGAGTTGGCGGCCTCCGATGATGGGGATGGTGCCGCCATGACCCGGCGTCCGGCTTGCCCCGATGCACGGTCTTCTTTTTTCATTAATTTCTGCAACATTCGCGGTCTTTTTTCTAATTTCCCCTTTGTCGAACACCATCTCTCTTCTTCTAAACCTCATCTCTTATTTCTAACCGAAACTCAGGTGCTTGAGTGTGCTGACAGCAAAACCTTATTCTGTTACCTCCTACTGTCTCTATCCTCAATTTTCAGCCAAAGGCGGTTGTTGCGCATATGTGCGCAACGATGTTATTTGCTCTCGTGTCTCTGATTTGGAGTCTCATGAATTTTCTACCTTATGGCTTAAGCTCTCTTGCAATTCTACTACTAAATTTATTTGTTCTGTCTATTTATCTCTCTAATTCTACTGACTATAAAAAATTCTTCGACTATTTAAACTCCAAAATAGAGCACATTCTATCCTCTTCTCCTTTCTCTGAAATCATCATTTTAGGTGATTTCAATGTTCACCACCGCCAATGGCTTTCCTCTAGTTCTCAATCTCCAGCCGGTGAACTCGCCTTCAACTTTTCTATCCAAAACAACCTTGAGCAGTTGGTGCAACTCCCTACCCGTATCCCTGACCGTCTTGGTGATGAACCCAACATACTTGATCTTTTCTTTACTTCTAATCCTTCTCCTTATACTGTTAAACTCTTTCCTCCTCTGGGTTCATCCGATCACCTTCTTATCTCCGTATCTTGTTCTGTCTCTTCAAGTCTTCCGCAAGAACGGCCCCCGCCTTCGGCGAGGAGACGTCTGTGGCACTTCGGTGCTGCTAACTGGTCAGACTTGCGGTTGTACTTTTCTGATTTCCCATGGAATGATTATTGCTTTCGTGGGAGGGGTCCCTCGGAGTGTGCCGAGCGTATAACCGAGGTGATTCTCTCTGGCATGGAAGCGTACATTCCATATTCTTTCCCTTCTACTAAACCTAACAAACCTTGGTTTAACTCTGCTTGTTCTCGCGCTATCCGCCGCAGGGATACTGCCTTCAGAGATTACCGTCGTCTTCAAACTCCAGAAACTCATGCTACTTATATTTCATCCCGGAATCGTGCAAAATCTATTCTTCGAGATACAAAAACTCTTTTCTCCGCCGCAAATGCAATAATCTTTCTGGTTCTTCTTCATCTCGCCCTTTCTGGCATTTCGCAAAAAATGTCAACTCTAACTTTGCTTCTTCCTCTTTCCCTCCTCTAGTCTCTTCTGATGGCACAACTGCCATTTTACCTTCTACTAAAGCTGAACTCTTCGCCTCAAACTTTTGCCTCTAACTCTACCTTAGACGATTTCGGAGCTATTCCTCCTCCTACAACCCCCTCCAACTCATTTATGCCTAACATTGTAATTTCTTCTAAAGATGTCATTTCTGCTCTCTCTGAGCTTAACACTAAGAAGGCATATGGTCCTGATGGTATTCCTCCTGCGGTTCTCAAAACTTGTGCTTCTGAGCTTGCACCCTGCCTTGGTAAACTATTTCGTCTTTGCCTTTCTACTTCGAACTTCCCTTCTTGTTGGAAACGTGCTCTCATTCAACCTGTACCGAAGAAGGGGGACCCTTCTCAACCCTCTAACTATCGTCCAATTTCTTTAACCTCCGTTCTTTCTAAAGTTTTCGAATCTATCCTTAACAGGAAGATTTGGAAACATCTCAATTCTTCCAATCTTATCTCTGATCGCCAGTATGGCTTTCGTAAGGAACGTTCTACTGGTGATCTTCTTTCCCTACTTTCTGACTCTTGGTCCTCCGCTCTTCGGGGTTTCGGTGAATCTTTCGCTGTGGCGCTAGACATATCGAAAGCTTTCGATAGAGTCTGGCACAAAGCTTTGATTTCCAAACTTCCCTCTTTCGGAATCTATCCTTCTCTCTGTGACCTCCTATCTAATTTCCTTTCTGGTCGTTCTATAGCAGCTGTTGTAGACGGCCACCGTTCCTCCTATAAATCTATAAATAGTGGTGTTCCTCAAGGATCTGTCCTTTCTCCAACACTTTTTCTAATTTTTCATTAATGATCTTCTTTCTATTACTTCGTCTCCTATACACTCCTATGCCGATGACTCCACCCTTCATTATTCCTTTCAATTTGAAAGACGTCCTCTCCAACAGCAGTTATTAGACGCAAGAAGGATTGCCTTGGAGCAACTGACCTCTGATCATCTCGTATTTCAAATTGGGGCAGAGAAAACATGGTCGTTTTCAATGCCTCAAAAACTCAATTCCTCCATCTTTCTACTCGACACAATCTTCCACACAACTATGACATCTTCTTCGAAAACACTCAACTCAAACCTTCATCTGTCCTCAATATTCTCGGTGTTTCTTTTTCTCGTGATCTTTCTTGGAAAGATCACATTATTTCTCTCTCTAAAACAGCTTCTAAGAGGTTGGGTGTTCTGTGGCGCCTTCGTAGTTTTTTTACGCCACCCCAGTTGCTTGCTCTGTATAGGGGTGTTGTTCGCCCCTGTATGGAGTACGCCTCGCATATCTGGGGTGGGTCCACACATACAGCTCATCTTGAAAAGGTGGAGTCTAGGGCTTTTCGTCTTATCAACTCTCCTGCTCTTACTAACTCTCTCCAATCTCTTTCTTCCCGTCGAATTGTTGCGTCACTCCTCTCTATACTATCGTATTACACGGACATTGCTCTTCTGAACTCTCACGTCGCATACCTCCTCCACTGAGAAGGGCTCGTGCGACACGTCTTTCTACACAGTCTCATCCTTTCTCTGTCCAACTCTCCGACCCCAGACTTAACCGCTATGCTCAATCTTACATGTACTCTACTGGTAAAGTCTGGAACACACTCCCTTTATCTATTTTCCCAACTTCCTTTGACTTGCACACTTTTAAACGCCGTGTATCGGGTCACGTCGGCCTTTAGCGACCCCGAATCTGATTGCTTCCCAACTCCGGTGGATATTGGTAGGCCTTGGCCTTTGCCCACCGGAGGAGACATAAAAAAAAAAAAAAAAAAAAAAATATATATATATATATATATATATATATATATATATATATATATATATATATATATATATATATATATATAATATATATTATATATATATATATATATATATATATATATATATAATATACACAGTTCACCACCACTCACGGTCAAAGCTCTTTTCAAGGTTATATGCAATAGAGAAAAGGGGAAGAAAACTCACCCAGAACACAAACCTAACACACATCCTTCAGGTGGGCTCAGACGGAAAAAAAAACTTAAAGAAAGGAAGATTAAATGCTGGAATAAAAATACATGATTGAAGAGAGTTCCACAGAACAGAGGTGGCTCTAAAGGAGGCACCACAACGGACAAGCCTTGGGGTTTCTAGTATCCGCAAAAAATTCGTGCGAAAGCAGGGACCCCTTGTGCAACGAGGGCGACACAATGAAGGTGGAATGCGGGAGGTTAATTCCCTCGAGCACCTGCCATTGTAGTACCTACCTATAGAAAAAGAGATAGAGAACCAACGTCACATCGCAGAGATAGAAGGTCAAGAGAGTTTGAAAATAGGGGACAGTTTATTGATCTTATAGGTTTGGACTTAATCCTACCCAAGGGAGTGGAGGAACTGGAGCGCTCCCCAACCAAATGTGAGAACATTACTTCATACTAGGGCGAATAAGACCCCTATATAATTGGAGCAACTGCTTAGAAGAAAGGAAGGGAGCTTAGAGAGCAGCGACTCATGCCATACCTGGTTAAAAGCCTTGCATATGTCAAGTGCCACTACCCAAGACTCCCTGAAGTCCCTAAAGGTAGAAGACCATAAATCAATGAGATAGGATAGTAAGTCATAGTTGACCTCGAGCGTCGAAAGCTGTACTGATGATCTTAGAAAAGAGAATTAGACTCCAAATGATCCAGGGAAAGAGAGTTGAAGAGAGTTTCAAAAATTTTAGATAGAACATAAGTGAGAGCTATAAATCGATAGTCGGAAGGGTCAGAGCGCCTACATTTTTTTTTAGGATCGGCTGAACATATGCCCGTTTCCAACACGGAGAAAAAGTATTAGTATTAAGGCATAGAGAGTAGAGCTGAACAGGAACAGGTGCCAACTCGGAAGCACACTCCCCCAGAGCACGAGGAGAAATGCCATCCGGGCCACTGGCCTTCCTGATGTTTAT
>SEYY01019595.1:0-29463 GCA_009176605.1 Armadillidium nasatum
TCGCGCTATCCGCCGCAGGGATGTTGCCTTCAGGGATTACCATCATCTTCAAACTGCTGAAACTCACGCAACTTATATTTCATCCCGGAACCGTGCAAAATCTATCCTTCATAACACTAAAAACTCATTTCTCCGTAGAAAATGCAATAATCTTTCTGGTTCCTCCTCTTCACGTTCTTTCTGGCCTTTTGCAAAAAAATGTCAACTCTAACTTTGCTTCTTCCTCTTTCCCTCCTTTAATATCTTTCGACTGCACAACTGCTGTTTTACCTTCTTCTATAGGTGAACTCTTCGCTCAAACTTTTGAATCTAATTCAACCTTAGACGATTCCGGAGCTATTCCCGATCCTTCAACCCCCTCTAACTCAATTATGCCTAAAATTAAAATTTCTTCTAAAGATGTCATTTCTGCTCTCTCTGAGCTTAATACTAAGAAGGCGTATGGTCCCGATGGTATTCCTCCTGTGGTTCTCAAAACTTCTGCTTCTGAACTTGCACCCTGCCTCGATAAACTATTTCGTCTTTGCCTCTCTACTTCAACCTTCCCTTCTTGCTGGAAACGTGCGCTCATTCAGCCTGTGCCGAAGAAGGGAGACTCCTCTCAACCTTCCAACTACTGTCCCATTTTTTTGACCTCCTTTCTGTCTAATGTTTTCGAATTTATACTTAACAGGAAGATTTGGAAACATCTCAATTCTTCTAATATCTCTGATAGTCAGTATGGCTTTCGTAAGAAACGCTCTACTGGTGATCTTCTTTTTCTTCTCTCTGACTCTTGGTCCTCCGCTCTTCGGCATATATGTCTCGCTGGACATATCGAAAGCTTTCGATAGAGTCTGGCACAAAGCTTTAATTCCTAAACTCCCCTCTTTCGGTATCTGTCGTTCTCTCTGTGATCTTCTTACTAGTTTCCGATCCTTTCGTTCTATAGCAGCTGTTGTAGACGGTTACCGTTCTTCCTTTAAATCAATTATAAGTGGTGTTCCTCAAGGTTCTGTCCTATCCCCAACTCTTTTTCTGCTTTTCATTAAGGACCTTCTCTCTATTACCTCATCTCCTATCCACTCCTATGCTGATGACTTCATCCTTTATTACTCCTTTCAGTTTGAAAGTCGTCTCTCCATCAGCAGTTGTTAGACTCGAGAAGGGTAGCCTTGGAGCAACTAACCTCTGATCTTTCACGTATTTGAACTTGGGGCAGAGAAAACATAGTCGTTTTCAATGCCTTAAAAACTCAGTTCCTCCATCTTTTCACTCGACGCAATCTTCCACACAACTATGATATCTTCTTCGAGCACAAAACTCAAACCTTCATCTGTTCTTAATATTCTTGGCGTATCCTTTTCTCATGATCTTTCTTGGAAAATCACATTATTTCTCTTTCTAAACAAGCTTCTAAGACGTTGAGTTTTCTGAGGAGCCTTCAGAATTGCTTCACGCCACCCCAGTTGCTTACTGTGTATAGGGGTGTTGTTCCCCCTTGTATGGAGTATGCGTCGCACATCTGGGGTGTTTCCACTCATACAGCTCTCCTTGAGAAGGTGGAGTCTAGGGCTTTTCGTTTCATCAACTCTCCTGCTCTTACTAACTCTCTTCACTCTCTTTCGTTATTACAACGGACACTGCTCTTCTGAACTCTCTCGTCACATACCTCCTCCATTGAGAAGATCTCGTGCAGCACGACTTAACCGCTATGCTCAATCTTACATATACTCTACTGGTAAAGTCTGGAACACATTCCCTTTATATGCTTTCCCAACTTCCTTTGATTTGCATACTTTCAAATGCTGTGTATCTGGACATGTTGGCCTCCCTCGATCAGGATAAGATTTTTATAACTCCGCTGGAATTTGGTAGTCCTCTTGCCTTTTCCCACAGGAGGATATATATATATATATATGAAACGTAATGGATACAATGTTAGTAAGTGAAAGAATAATAGCGATGACCTTGAAAATAGAGGGAGAAACGATGAACATAATTCAGGTGTTTGCACCACACCAGGGAAGACCAATGGAAGAGAAGACAGATTTTAGAAGAGAACTCCGACAGACTTATGATGCGGTGAGAGGAGAGAAGATAATAATTATGGGCAATTTGAACGCTCGTGTGTGAATACGGAGAGAAGGGGATGAGACAATACATGGAGTGGGTGAGAGAAACGTGCGCTCATTCAGACTGTGCTGATTGATTTTGCCATAAGAAACAGTATGGCAATAATAAAACTTTCTTCAAACATGAAGATAGCAATAAATGGGCGTGGGATAGGTGGAGCACAGAAGAACAGAGGCACACGGAGAAGTTAATGATTGACATGATGCTGACCAACAACAAGAAAATCTTCGAGGATGTGAAAAGAGCCCACAATAGCCCTGGATTCGGACCATAGAATGGTACTGGGGAAATTGAGGTGGAAGTCAGGGAAGAAACCAAGAAGGAAAGTAAGAGAAAAATACTTTTTGTAGAAGCTCTTGAGATGGGAAGTTTCAGAAGAATTTAATGAAACAATTATTCAGGAATATGAAAAAAGGACAGAAAAACAAAAACTCTGGAAGAGAGCTTGGAAGCCTTTAGAGAAGAAGTAGATCGGGCTGCAAGTGAAATAATGTGAAAGAAGAAAATCGGAAGAGAAAGGAAGAAGAAGACGGTGTGGTGGAATGAGGAGATTAAAAGCCCCGTGAAACTCAAGAACAAGGAATGTAGGAAATGGATGAAGACAAGAACAGGGGAAAATAGAAGAGAGTATGTAAGAGCAGATGTGAAATGAAGAAATAAAGATTCCACATGGATCAGAATAGGAAGAGAATTGAGGGAGGATATGAAGAGCACAAGAAAACTTGTATATGGAATGGCCAAGAACATGAAAGCAAGTAAAGAACCAGAAACACATGTAGTTTTGAATAAAGAGGGAGAACCACTTCTGGAGGAGACAGAGGTAGCGGAAAGATGGAGAGAGTATTTTGAAGAGCTGCTAAATGTACAGGAAGAGGAGGAGGAGGTGGAAATAGTGGAGGCACCTCCTAGAGAAAGACTGGGACTGGAGGAAATCAGATTAATTCAGAGAGAAGAGGTGAGAGAGGCAATTAAAATGTTGAAGAAACGGAAGCGTGCAGGATACGAATGCCTGAGTAAAGAGTTATTCAAGACAGGGGAAGGAATAACTATATAGTTAACATTGATATTCAACAAGGTATTGGAAGAAGGAAAAATACCAACAGAATGGAGGAAAGCAATAATCTGCCCAATACATAAAAAGGGAGATCGAAGAGAATGAGGAAATTATAGAGGAATAGTGTTGTTAATAGGAGCGAGCAAGATATACGAAAGGATTTTGGAGAGAAGATTGGCGATGAAGGTTGAGGATAAAATTGGAAAATGGCAACAAGGTTTTAGATCAGGTAAAAGCACGACAGACTTGATATTCCACATGAAGATGATAAATCGGAGAAAATCATAGAAGGGAACAAGAAAGCATGTGGAACATTCACTTACTTAGAAAAAGCTTTCGATAAGATAAAAAGGGAAAAACTGTGGAGAGTATTAGAAGACCCAGCGTACAACATTCCGGAGAAATTATCAACAGATATTAAGAACATGTATGAAAAGCCTATAAATATGATCAAAGGAGGAGGAAACGAGAAATGGTTTGGAGTGAAAACCGGGGTCAGGCAGGGCAGTGTGTTTTCACCATTGATTTTCACACTGTACCTGGACAGCTGCCTTAAAAGAACATGCATAAAAGAGAATAGAGAACACACATTGGTATGCGCGGATGATGCGGCAGTGATAACATTAGGAACTGAGGACCTTCAGGAAGCTGTGAATAGGTGGAATGATGTGTTGAACTCTATGGGCATGAAGATAAGCAGAGAGAAAACAGAAGTAATGGTAATAGCTTAGGAGAGAGAAGAGATAGTTGTGAACATAGAGGGGACTAGACTTAAGCAGGCGAGTAAACTTAAATTCTTGGATGTGGTGTTCGACGAAAAAAGAAGACTGGAGGACGAGCTGAGGGAGAAAATAGGAAGATTCTCAAAAAATTTGGGAATGTTGTACCCGCTACTGAAGGAGAGAGGAATACCAACAGAAGTGAAAGTACTAATATATAAAACAATAATGAGACCAATACTGTTGTACGGTTCAGAATGTTGAACAATGAATACGGTGCATAAGAGCAGAATCGAAGCCGAAGAAATGAGAGTACTCATTGACATCAGGGGAGTATCACGCTGAGAGATAGGATGAGGAGTGAACTGGGGAGAGAGGATCTTGGAATGGAATCAATTTTGTAATTCGCTGAAAGAAACCAGCTGAGATGGTTTGATCCCGTGAAGAGAATGGGGGGGAGAGAGAGGCTGAGAAAGATGCTGGAATGGAGAACAAAAGGAAGGAAACCGGCAGGAAGACCAAGGAAAAGATGGAATGGAGAGTTGGCAGAAGCCAGAAAAGCAAAGGAGCAAGACACTGGAAGAGGTGGAAGAGAACCGAGTGTTCGAAGTCAAAAATGCGTGGAGAAGATTCTGGGGGAGTAGCGCCCGACAGACGCCAACCTACCGGTTTGGACGGTGATGTTGTAGATGATGATGTTGATGATGATATATTTATATATATATATATATATATATATATATATATATATATATATATATATAATATATATATATATATATATATATATATATATATATATATATATATATATATATATATAAGTGCCGACCCTATACTTTGCTGGACTCCAGACGTAATAATATACTATATATATATATATATATATATATATATATATATATATATATATATATATATATATATATATATATATATATATATATATATATATATATATATATATATATATATATATATATATATATATATATATATATATATATATATATATATATATATATATATATATATATATATATATATATATATATATATATATAATATATATAGCCACAATTCTGCTAAGGCATAGTGGTATTGGCTTTCCGTGGATGTTTTTAAAGTTGTATTTACGCGAAATACTTTCAAGGAGACCTGTGCGGGGACTCTCCTGAGTGCGAGGACTTGGGCGGTTGCCTGGTTCGCCAACCCCTAGAGTCGCCACTATATATATATATATATATATATATATATAATATATATATATATATATATATATATATATATATATATATATATATATATATATATATATATATATATATATATATATATATATATATATATATATATATATATATATATATATATATATATATATATATATATATATATATATATATATATATATATATATATATATATATATATATATATATATATATATATATATATATATATATATATATATATATATATATATATATATATATATATATATATATATATATATATATATATATATATATATATATATATATATATATATATATATATATATATATATCCACTTTCCACCGCATAAAATTGCGGACGCCTCAGTCCCGGTGTATATAGGGCTTTGAGGGTAAGCGGTAGGCCTACCGCTTACCCAAGGGATCCACGCTTTTTCCTGAACCCTTTTCAGGACATTCAAAAACCCCTTTTTGAGGTCAAGGACCACCTTTTGGAGCTTGTGGGGCGTATCCCCAGCACCCCCACTTTTTCATGGTATTACCTGAGGCTTTTCTAGAAACTCATACCTATCCACACGCTCGTTCCTGACCCATTTTGGGATTTCTGGGGTCATTTTTAATCAGGGGTCCTCCCTTGGGGTTAGAGGGGTTTAACCCCAGAGTCTCATTTTTCCCACTCTCTTTCTCGACCCCGTTTCTGGGATCCATCCCATCCCTGAGGAATATAACCCTCTTAACCACCATGCTTCTTACCATAGTCCCATTCTCTCTTTCTTCTTATTTTTCCTTCTGTCACCCCTCCCACTCCTTTGTGTCTGTTGATGTAACCACAGCACTCCATTTTACTCAAGCTCTTTCCTATACTCTTTATCTCAAACTTCTTGGATTTCTGATAACGTGGTTTTCATCTCCGTATATTTTCTCTCGTATACTATTTACTCCGACTTTTCATAACAAAAAAAAAAAAAAAAAATTCAAATTTGGTCGGAGATAGATTCGAACGTTCATCGTCAGGGATGGATTTTCACGACGTTAACCACTTGACCAAGAGATCTTTCTAACATAAGAATAATAATATCCTTTGTAAGTCATGTGCATCAGTGTTACAAATTTTTAATTTTCCATTTTAAACAACATTTATTTATTCCATTTTAATTCACTTTACATTTCTTTCCCTTTTATTTCATTACACATAAATCATTATTCCATATTATTTAATATATTCTAAACTAGCCGTTTTCTTCACAAAGCTATAACTAAAATAATTCGTTGTTTTCCTTCTCAACTCATATTTTCTTAATTTTCTTAACGCAATACATAAAAGGGCATCCATACATATACATACAATATTTAATCAACCTTATACACTTCATGTATATCAATTTTACAAATTTCTAAATTTTCATTTTACCCAACATTTATTTATTCCATTTTAAATCACATTGCATTCTTTACATTTACATTTAATTTCACTAAACATATATTATTATTCCATATTATTTAATATATTCTAAACTAACAACCATTTTCTTCACAAAATTATTACTTAAATAATTCGTAGTTTTCCTTTTCTACTCATATTTTCTTAATATTTTTTAGAACAATACATTAAAGTATATGCATACATATGCGTACAACGCCCAGAAAACCTCATGCACACCCTCTACATCAATTTTACAAATTTCTAAAGTTCCATTTCACCCAACATTTATTTATTCCATTTTAAACCACAATGCATCCTTTGCATTTACATTTTATTTTACTATACATATATTATTTGTCCTTATTATTTAATTATTCTAAACTAATACCCGTTTTCTTTACAAAGCTATAACTAAAATAATTAATTATTTTCCTTTCCAATCATATTTTTTTAATTTTTTTTAATGTAATACATTAAATTACATGCATACACGTACATAGTTTGTGATAGTTGGTGATAGAGTGCGGACGTTTCTGTTTAGTTGTACCCGGTTTTATTTATTTTTTTTAAAAAAAGTGAGTGTGTGGTTTAAAAGTTTTAATTGTTTTAAGTTTTTAATCATTTTCTAGTTTTAATTCTATTTCTGTGTTTTGTTTTAAGTGTTTTTAAATCTGTGAAGTGTTTTTGTTTTATTTCATATGAACGTGTACGGTGAAAAATTTTTAGCCTCCTGTAACTTTTTTTACTAGACGCAGCAGTATCAAGATAAGTACTAATTATATTTTTATTGTTTATTTTAAACATTTATTTCCTAATTTATTTGTTTGTTTGTTTGTTTGTATGATTATTTATTTATTGTTCTTTTAATGTTATTATTGTTGTTATAGTTGTTATTATTATTATTATTATTCCTTTTGGCTGCTTGATACGCTTTTAATTTTGTTTTAACACCCCGTTTTAGCTCATTTACTGCTTATGTGTGTACGTTCGTGCTCTTGTCTGTGTGCGTGAGTGTGTGTGTGTGTGTGATTGTGTATTGACTATTGACTATCTATTGACTTTGCCAACGTCCGTGGCCTTCGCTCTAATATCGAATCTGTGGAATATCACCTCTCTAATTCTCATCCTAACCTTTTGCTTCTGTCTGAGACCCAGTTGGACAGGGATTCTTTTCTCACAACCTCTATGTCTCCAACTACAACTTTTTTCACAATTTCCGACTAAATGGTTGTGTCTGTGCCTATATTAACATTAACATTCCTGTGACAGGTCTCGTAAATCTAGAATCTCCTAATTTCGATGTTTTATGGCTCAAAATCTGTCTTCCTACTACTACAATTATCTTGTGTTTCTGCTACTGCTCCCCTAATGGAACAGATTTTCCAGTTCTTTTTCAATATCTTACTACTTCCCACGAGAGACTGTCACTTCTTCTCATCCAAATGCCAAAGTCCTCTATTTAGGGGATTTCAACGTACACCACACTGAATGGTTGGGCTCCTCTCATACTGATACAGGTGGGAGGGAGGCCAAATCATTCAGCATTCTCAACGATCTGGAGCAGTTGATTAGGGAACCCACACACATCCCAGATCGTCCTAACCAATTCTTGAATACACTTGATTTATGCTTCACCACTACTCCTTCTAGATATAAATACACCATTTTCCCTCCTATTGGTAACTCTGACCATAATCTTATAGTTCTTAGTTATAATGCTTTCTCTCCATCAGCTCCACCATGCCCTAAACGTACTTTCTGGCACTTTAATCGGGCTAATTGGGGGGCAATGCGTCGCTTCTTTGCTAACTATCATTGGAGTGAATCTTGCTTTGTCTCGGGGAACGCATCTGTCTCTGCAGAAAAGGTAGGGGCTGTGATCCTTGAGGGGATGGGGAGATTCATTCCATCTTCAACTAAATCTTTTTCTCCTCAAAATCCATGGTTCGATGGCAACTGTTCTCTCATCCTTCGGGAGAGAGACACTGCTTATCGTAAATGGAAAAACTCTCCTTCTCCTATCACTCTTGCTAATTTTCATTCAGCTCGGAATCGTTGCAGGGATGTTCTTCGACGGAATAAGCGTGCTTTCACAAAAAGGAAGTGCGCTGACCTCCATGGCTCTCCTACTGATAAAAATTTCTGGCCTCTTGTCAAAAATATCTCTAACAACTTCTGTAAATCTGCCTTTCCTCCTCTTATTCGCTCTGATGGTTCTGTAGCTAATACTCCTTCTGAAAAGGCTAATGTCTTCGGCCTCCTTTTTTCATCTAATTCCACCCTGCACGATTCTGGCATCCCTCCTCCTACTCCTACTCCTCTCAGGCATCCCATGTCTCTACCTGTAATTACTCATGATCGGGTGCATGGGATCCTGAAATCTATGAACGTCAGGAAGGCTAGTGGCCCGGATGGCATTCCCCCTCGTGTTCTGAGAGAGTGTGCTTCCGAGTTAGCGATTGTCCTCGTTCAGCTCTACTCTCTAAGCCTTAATACTTTTCCTCAATGCTGACCCTTCTAACTATTGACCTATAGCTCTCACTTGTGTTCTATCTAAAAAAAATTGAAACTCTCCTCAACTCTCATTTCCTGGATCATTTGGAGTCTCATTCTCTTCTCTCAGATCACCAGTATGGCTTTCGACGCTCGAGGTCAACTGGTGACATACTCTTCCTATCTTACTGATCTATGGTCTTCTGCCCTTAGGGACTTCGGGGAGTCTTGTGTGGTGGCGCTTGACATATCCAAGGCTTTTGACCGGGTATGGCATGCGTCGCTGATCTCCAAGCTCCCTTCCTTTTTGCTTCCTCCATCTCTTTGCTTACTCTTATCAAGTTTTCTCTCAGATAGTTCCATTTTGGCACTTGTAGATGGAGTGACCTCTTCCTCCTTTTCTGTCAACTGTGGTGTTCCTCAGGGTTCTGTTTTATTTCCAACCTTATTCTTACTTTTCATTAACGATCTTCTTAACTGCACTTCTAACTCTGCTCACTCTTATGCTGATGACTCAACTCTACATTCTTCTACTCATTTCAAATCTGCTCCCTCTTTTGCTTCTAGAGTTGCTTCTCGTCTTCAACTTTCCGATTCTATTCTTGCCGATCTGGATGGGATTTCCCGTTGGGGTCATAGAAACCTTGTGAAATTCAACTTTTTAAAAACCCAACTTCTTCACATCTCCCTCTCAAAAACACCTCCCAACTTTCCTATCCTCTTCGATGGCTCTCCCGTCTCACCTGTAAATAATATTAACATTCTTGGTCTTAACATAAACAATAAATTGTCTTGGAAACCACATATCACAATGGTTGCTAAAGCGGCCTCTAAGAAGCTGGGAATCCTGTTCAGGTTGCGGGAATTTTTTTCTTCTGAGCAGTTACTCCAAATATATAAGGGTCTTATTCGCCCTTGTATGGAGTCCTGTTCTCACATTTGGGGGGGCTCCGGCTCCTCCTCTCTTCTGGATAGGGTTCAGTCTAAAGCTAAAAGATTAATTAACTGTCCCCTACTTTCAAGCTCTCTTGACCCCCTATCTCTGCGGCGTGACCTTGGCGTACTATCCCTTTTCTATAGGTACTACAATGGCAGGTGCTCGAGGGAATTGGCATCCCGCATTCCTCCACCGTTGCGTCGCCCTCGTTGCATAAGAGGTGCCCTGCTTTCACACGAATTTTGTGTTGATGTAGGAAACCCCAGGCTAGCCTGTTGTGGTGCCTCCTTCTTTCCAGCCACCTCTGCTCTGTGGAACTCTCTACCTTCATCTTTTTTTCCTCCTGTTTTTAGTCTTCCACTCTTCAAGTCTTCAGTCTGTGCCCACCTGAGAGATGTGCGCTAGGTGTGTTTAATTGGGTTTTTCTTCATTTTGTGTGTGCCCCCTCCTTGAAAAGGGCTCTGCCCGTGAGTGGTGACGTTTCTGTAAAAAAAAAAACATACAATGCAAACAACCACATACGCTGACACTTAAGTAATATGTTCATACATACACTTACACTAACATACATAGCCTCAGATACATATATATTCATATCCACAGACACACACTCAAATACTTACATATACACATACATACACCCACACTCACATACATAATCTCAGATTCATATGTAATCATACACATAGACACATACAATCAATTGCATACATATAACATACATGCACTCACACTCACATACATAATCCCAAATACATATATAATCATAATTCACTTATCTACACGCACTCAATCGCACACAAGTATTAACATATGTCCACTGGACATATTTTTTTCAGGTACCTAACCTTATCCATTATACACAACAAACTTTCTTCCGTTTCACGATTCCTACCTTTTTCCAATTCAAGATCACCATACTTTTTCTTTTGTACATACTGATTTCTTCACTATCACGTATTCAAGCCTTTTCCGTTTACGATTTAAATATTTATCTCTTTAAGATCGCTATTCCTTCACTTTAGAACTTCTTAACCTTTGTATTTTCACATGTCCTGTTTTTCAACCGCTTCACGAGCTTCTTCCTTCACCGTTTTAATTAAGTTACAGCTTTTCACTTTTCGTTCATTTAGAATTTACAATAATACATCATATTGAATTATAAACACTTGCTAACTTATCTGAACTAATTTTTTCATTAATGTTTTGTCATTCTGTGGTATCATAATCACAACAACTTCCTCATCTCATAAAATTACAATATATAAATACGGGACAACATTATTTGAGTATGTTTCATACATGTGATGTTGATTTACCAAGTTAATATAACAAATCATTGCCTCATCTACTAAATAATTCATTGTATAAGGAGCAATTCATTTATAATCTTTATTCTTTTAAATGTTGAATTCTTTTTCTAACCTGATTTCATAACTGTGGTTCTATGTTTATCTATCTTTATCTTTTTCTTAAGTATTTTTTCTAAGTAATTTTCCTAAGTAGCTTTTCTGTAATTTTTCCTAAGTATTTTCTCCTAAGTAAATTTTTCTAAGTAGTTCTTCCTTTTTATCTTGTAAATTTTAAAAATTTTTTTATAACGTTTTTAACCTTATTTTATTTAGTAAACCATGTAATGTGTATAAGGGCTCAGTCATAATCACATACACTCACTCACACAATCACATACATACATTTACTAGTATACACTACAATTATAACCAACTAATAGCATTTAGTTTAAAATTTTACATTTTCACACACTGTTATACTTAACATATCAATGCAAAATTCATGTATATTACTTCTAACAAGCACATCACACTTCTTTCGAAATCCTTAATCCACCCCTCTACAATATATTTGTCTCACAAAACATTTCTCTTATGCAACTGAAGATTTTATTTACACTTTATTCATACTCTCACGCTATATTCAAACATTTCTACAACTTTACCAAAGACATTGTATACGTTTCTACTCTGTCTCTCAAAATGCCCTTTATATCTAAAACCTAACTTTTATCACTAAGGCATGTACAAGACCATGCTAGTATATATCTGACATTCAAGTTATGGAACTTTTTATTCATTATTCAAAACTATTCAACATGTGATTTGAATCTCCATTGTTAACTTAATTTTTATTACAGAGGCATGAGCAAAATCATGTCATCATCTATCTAACAGGAAAATTACAGAACTTTACATTAATATTCAATCTAAACTAATAGATGTTTAACTTAAATCTCCATATTTAACTTAATTTTTAGAACAAAGGCATGAACAATGACATGCCTTAATCCCTCAGACGCGTAATTTAAAGAACCTTTGTAGACATTTCATCCGTAGGTTCTTATTCGTATGTCCTAAATCCCCATATTCAACGTACATTTAACACAAAGACATGATCAAAGACAAGCCTTCGCTCATATATCACAAACAATTTATTGGACTTTCATATACATTTCTTACCCTACTTTTCACAACTTGTACTTTAAACTCAGTATTGAATTTAACTTTAATAAACACTTAGGCATGATCAAAGACAGGCCAACATATCTCTAGCACACATTTTATAGAACTTAACATAAATTTCATACCCTATTCCCTCCAACATATACCTTAATCTCCATATACTACCAAGTTTTTTACACTTCGATATGACCAAACATATGTCATGATCTTTCTAATATACAATTTTTAGAACGTTATATATATTTTTTATCTAAATCTTTCATCGTATAGCTTAATTCACCATAGCTCATTAGACTTTTTATTGTGCTTGCATATATTTTTCACCCTGAACCTCATAAATATGCAACTTAAATCTCTGTATTTAACCTAGCTTTTGTCATAATTGCATGAAAAAAGTCATGCTGGTATCTATCTGACATACAAGTTATAGAACTTTTCATTCATTGTTCACTTCAAACTATTCAACATTTAATTTGAATCCTATGGTTAACCTAACTTTATCACTATGGTATGAACAAAATCGTGCCATCATTTATCCAACATACAAATTAGAGAACTTTACATTTGAATTTAACCTAAACTCAGAGATATAACTTAAATCCCTATATTCATCTTACATTTTTCACTAAGGCATGAACAAAGTCATGTTAGTATCTATCTGACATACAAGTTATAAAACTTTACATTCATTGTCCACCTGAAAACTATTCAACATATAATTTAAATCCATATATTTAACTTAATTTTATCTATCTATCTAATTCTATCTAACATACAAATCACAGAACTTTACATTAATATTCAACAAAACTAATAGACATTTAACTAAATTCTCTATATTCAACTTAAATTTATAGCGTATGTATGATCAAAGATAGACCTTTACCCATATAATACATATTGTTACCGAACCTTTATATACATTTTCCACCTTACGCTCACAACTTGTACTTTAAAACTCAATACGCAGTCTAACTTTTAACACTTTGACATGACCAAACACATGTCATCATCTCTCTCACATTCAATTTATAGAACATGGCATATAATTCATACTTTAATTCTTCCAACATACACCATAATCTCCATATACTACTTGACCTTAAACACTTCGTCACGATGAAACACATCTCATCATCTCTCTAGCATGCAATTTACAGAACCTTATATACTTGTTTTTTTTTATCTAAATCTTTCAACATATATATATGAATTCTCTTTAGCTAATTAAAAATTTTATCATTAAAGCACGATCAAATACATACCGCCATCTCTTTAAATTATATTTTATTGTACTTATATTTTTCACCCAAAACTCTTATTCGTATAACATTTATCTCTATGTTTATTCTAAATTCAACATTAATGAATGACCAAATGCAAACCGAAATCTCTTCATCATATAATTCTTAGAACTTTTACTTACATTTTCATCTCACGCTCTTCACCATATTCTTTATATTAAGCCTCCCCACATCATCTAACTTTAATGCTTTAATGTGATAAAAAGCCACCTCGTAATCCCTCTAGCACATAATTTGCATATCCTTGCATACATTTATATCATTTGATCTTCAAAGTATACTTTAATACATCATATATCGTCTAACTTTTAACCTATGAACAAATTCAATGCCTAATTTCTCTAACACATTTTAGCATGAACAAACTGATTATTCGCAACTTATTAGCACCGAGCATTGATATAATTATCAAGATGTATACTTCTTATTTTTCTTCATCATTTATAACCTAACAGGAATAATAAATTAATTTTTCTATCTGAAATCTTATTTACATATACATATCTTTTTTTATTCATACATATACTAACTATTTTCTAACGTTCATATATGATACACTAAATGTTTAGGTTGGTTTTTCAAAGAAATGGTTGTTACTTTGTTAAGCACAGAGCTCAAGGATGTGTAAGGTGATTATATACTTAGGATAAACTATCATAATTAGATAACTTCCTATACTACTACTACTTTTCATAACATTTTAAATATATTTCGTCAAATAGCTGTTTATCTATGCAAAGAAAATATATTTAAATATTGAAATATATTGATGAAACCATATTTACATTTATGTTTAATGACTGAACAATCATCTATTCAGTCATTAAACATAAATTATTTAATTCAACTATAAATTTCATATCATTAACACACAACCAAGATTAAATAATGTCTTTCAACAACAGTAGCCAAACTTTATTTAACCTTCAATTAGTAATATTTGTAAAGATTTCAAAATCTAGCATGGAAAATTATTCTAATATGATAATTTCCTATCTTTCTTTATCATGAAGACTTCAAATAATCATGTACTCAACACCTAGCTCTATACAAACAGACTAACCTAAAGCATTTCAATGCATTAAATAGGTAAAAACTTAGAGAAATATCGTGAAATTAGGTAATCGATCAAGCAAGTAGGTTGCCAATGCGTATTTTACTTGACAGATTTTCTTTACACAAGTTCAAAGACCCAACCTAACCTGAACCTCAATCTTCAAGAACTATGTGAATCTATGTTTTCCATTTTTCATTGTATTACTTAGTGTTTACTTGGGGCTCATTATAATAATAATAATAATAATAATAATAATAATAATAATAATAATAATAATAATAATAATAATAATAATAATAATAATAATAATAATAATAATAATAATAATAATAATAATAATAATAATAATAATAATAATTAATAATAATAATAATAATAATAATAATAATAATAATAATAATAATAATAATAATAATAATAATAATAATAATATAATAATAATATTTGTTAACATATGATAATGTAATTAGTAGGAAGAATTGGAATCAAGGGATTACCTGGTATATGGTCAGCTGAAGTATGAGGGCCACTACCAGACAGCAACAGCAGAAGTCTGAAGGGGGACAGTTGTGGCTGGGGGAAAACTGGTGTCCAAGTTGCGTATCTCTCTTCATTTATACATAAACTAGTCCTTGTCGCGTCAAGTGCTGTGATCAAGTGGTTCTCATACTTTTAAAATGAATTACACAAATAGTGAAATGTGCGATATGCATTTTGTTTACGGTCGTGCGAAGGATAATTCATTAGCAGCCATGCGTCTCTATGAAGAAATGTACCCTAATCGTGTCATACCGCATCATACTATGTTTGCACGTCTCCATCAACGTCTTGGAGAAACAGGAAGTTTTAAAAAACTTACCAATGGAAACGGGTGCCCTCGCACAGTATCAACTCCAGATGTCGAAGAACAGGTTCTCCAAGAACTTGAGGACAGTCCTACAACAAGTACCAGAAAGATTGCTGCAACACTGCATGTAAGTCATTCGACAGTTTTCAGGGTATTGAAAAATCAACTTCTGTACCCTTATCACATCCAACGTGTGCAGGCACTTTTACCAACTGATTTTCCTGCTAGAGTAGCTTTGTGTCGATGGATGGATGCAACAGAAAATTGCACACAACCCTCACCACTTAGCAGAAGTATTCTTCACCGATGAGGCAAATTTTTCCAGAGACGCCATATCGAACTTCCACAACAATCACATATGGGCGGATGAGAACCCACATGCAATAGTTGAAAGCCGCCATCAACACCAGTTTTCATTGAATGTTTGGGTCGGAATTGTTGGCGACCATTTGATAGGTCCATTCTTTTTACCAGCGAGGCTTACTGGAGATGTGTATCGCCACTTTCTTGAACATGACCTGCCTACACTCCTGGAAGACGTCCCATTGCAATTAAGATCGAAAATGGATTTCATGCACGACGGCGCTCCGGCTCATTTTTGTTCAGTTGCCCGTAACTATTTGAACACTGTATATCCACGCCGTTGGATAGGTAGGGGAGGTTACAGAACCTTGGCCTCCACGGTCTCCAGACCTAAATGCATTGGATTTCTTCTTGTGGGGGCACCTGAAACATTTGGTTTATGGAACAACATTTGAAAGTTCCGAAGAATTAAGGGCTCGCATAATCGAATGTTGTGACACAATTCAGCACACTCACGGTATATTTGAACGTGTCCGCCAATCAATGCGTCGCAGAATAGAGGCTTGTATTGCCGCTGGGGTGCTCATTTTCAACATTTGTTATAACCTTCGTGCACCATTGCTTTGTCCTATTTCTGTTGTATATTTTCCTCTGTGTAATAATGTATGTATTCTTATATTAAATTAATTGAATGAAATTGTTAATTACGTCTGCAAATTTACTTTCCTGTTTATTGTAACTTCATTTCTCAAAAGGTTCCATCCCCTTGTATCTTGGAAACGAGGTGTTTTCGGTGAAATGTTTATCTTCACATTGTAATCGTTTGGTGTGGATGTTATTTAGTTGTACGATTATTTTTGTTGTTCTTCAGGGTTCAGCCTTTACTTCGGAGCTCCTAAAACTAGTATAGAGGAGAGGACAAGAAAAAACAACTGACAAATAATGGTATTTTCAATATAAATTAATATATACAATATCAATATGTAAATATATAAATATATTTATATATAGGACCTAAGCTCAGCTAAACCTATCTAATAACTGTTCCTATAAATAAGGTAAATGTAATTTATATTTACAAAAAGGTGTATTTACTGGTGATCAAAATCCGGTACCGAATACTTATATAATATAAAGAGTTTTATACTCGTGATCTTTCCTTGTGAAGACTTTGTACTTTCCCAAATTTTCACTATTGCTCCTTTTCAAATTTACAATCTTGTGGCTAACTCTTGGCTTCCAGGTTTCCACTGTTGTCCTTTTTAAATTTCCAATCTTGTGTGGCCAATTCTTGAGGAGACAATACAAATAGACAGAGACTTTGGGGAGAAGAAACTATTGAACACCTCCCAGACTAAAACTCTGGACTTCCAGACCAAAACACGACTTCCAGACTAGAAACCTATCGATAATAAAACCGACAGTTACAAGTTCCATAATAATAATAATAATAATAATAATAATAATAATAATAATAATAATAATAATAATCTTAACCTTCCCCGTAGGCTATATTCTTCGCTTCTCTAGGAATTCGCTTTTATTATGCAGATACAGAGTTAAACAGGATGTTCACTGTTTGCATGACCTATGGTTAACTTTTTCCAATAGTTCGACAATTTTTATCACGATAACTGCTAAACAGTACACAGTTAGAGAAAGAAGTTTATTGTTTGCGAACTGAATTAGACTGCATAAATTAGGATTAACTTTTTCCAATAGTTTGTCACTTTTTATAAAGATAACTGCTAAACAGTACAAAGTTTTGAAAAAGATGTTGACTGTTTACAAATTAAATCAGACTGCATAAATTAGGATTAACTTTTTCCAATAGTAAATCACTTCTAATTATGATAACTGCCAAAACTGAGTTTACACTGCTGATGCTTTCCAACAACTGACTATCGTTTCAAGAGATTTGGATTTAAGTCAAAAAGATTTTGTAATGATATGTTCCAAAATTAGATTTTAAAACTTGCCCTATTACAACATATTATCTTATATTTCTGCAAGGAATATCATACTGGATTTTTTCACAATATTAATTATACACCCTGTATATATATATATATATATATATATATATATATATATATATATATATATATATATATATATATATATATATATATATAGTATTTAAGCATTAACTTGTGAATAGTTTTAATATTGTTTTAAATAAGAAAAAAACAGTTAAAACCTTGTAATAAATAAAAATAAAGTTTCTTTTTGCTATAAAAGTAATTATTATTTATGTATAAAAATTTAAACTATTAATTTAAAAGTAAAACATTTAAAATATAATGTAAATTGTAAATTATTGCTATAACAAATTCTTAATATACTTTTACCGCCTTTTTACTCTATGTTCCCGCCAAAAACAATAATTTTGCCTCCAAACTTTGAGGTAAAACCATTATAAAAAACTATTATAAAATGTAAAATATATTTGTTTTATATTATATTGTATTGTATTTTCAATAAAAAAATGTTAATGTTCAAAAATTCAATTTTAATGTATTTTAATATATAATATTTAAAAACATTGTAAAACAATATTTTCTATTTTAAATATATAAAATTTTATATTAATATGTCAATGTGAATTTATAAAACTTTAATTATAATAACTTTGTAAACCATTTTTGTTAAAATTAGGAAAATAAAGGAAAATAAATCAAACCAATAAAATAAAGTGGAAAACCAGCTACTTTTCTTACACCTTCCCAATACTGAGATAATTTTCAGAAGGTATGGAAATAAGTAGTCGACATTCACTTTATCTAAGAAGCTGAAGAAGAAACAGCCACTACAGCAGCAGAAGAAGACGTCCCAAGCAGAAGCAAGAAGAAACCGCCACTACAGCCGAACTACCAATAAAAAGAAGTTCCAACGCCTCTGCTCCCGAAAGGAGGTCCAGTTTGGCAGACCATTTGCCCTCGACTGTGGTTCCTCCTTTGAAGTAGCCTTCCATCTGAGACTACAGACGCTCCCAAGAGAAGTGGTGGCTATCACACGCCTACCATAAAGGTATGACGTAATGTTCTTAGTTTTCCGTCTGGCTGTCTGTATTTTTTTGTTACTAAATATTTTGTATCTACGAAACCAAGTAAGTTACAAACTCTAAATTTGGGATTGTAGACCAAAACAACCAACTACCGTATAAATGCAGTGTTTATTTGTGTTACGCATTACTTTGTAACTCATTGACTGTGTGTGTCTCTTACGTGTTTATTTCGTTATTGAATATGGATCGTAATTACCACGTGTATTCATACCCTGAACTAGCTGACATGCATTTAATGAATGGGAAGGGACGCTGCATTAGTTCTGCAGCAAGACGTTTGTGCCAAGAGAAATATCTCAACCGAATTTGTCCAAGCTTAAGGCTTCTTTGCCACTATTCATCAACGTCTGTCTGAAACAGGTTATTTGCAGTCCAAAAAGCACACTAATGCAGGCAGACTCCGATCTACTAGAACTGTTGATTTAGAAGAATTAGTTCTTACTGAAATATCTAAGAATCCTGAAAAGAGCACGCGAGAATTGTCACTACAGTTTAATCTAGTATTTGGAGGTTACTGCACGAGCAACAGTTACACCCATACCACGTCCAACAAGTGCATACTCTATTGCCACGTGACTATGCTCCTCGTGTTGTTATTTGTCAATGGTTTTTGGACAAATGTATTGACTCAAACTTTTTATCGAAGGTTTTATTTACCGACGAGGCTCACTTTACAAGAACAGCTATCGTTAACGTTCATAACGGACACATTTGGGCTGACGAGAATCCTCATGCCATCAAACAGAATCGTTCACAACATTAGTTTTCAGTAAACATTTAGGGAGGAATTTTAAATGATTATCTACTTATGTTCGAGCTTCCTCCCAGGCTTAATGGCATAATCTACTTAAACTTTTTGAAACATGAGCTCCGTACCTTGCTTGATGATGTACCTCTTCAGTTGCGCCACAACATGTGGTTTATGCATGATGGGGTTCCTGCACACTTTAGTGCTGCAGTTCGTGAACACCTGAATGACACCTTTCCCAATCAATGGACAGGTCGAGGTGTCCCAGTTCCCAGCAAGGTCACCAGACCTAAATCCTTTGGATTATTACCTTTGGGGACATTTAAAGGCCTTAGTAAACTCTTCTCCAATCGACACAGTTGAAGACCTACGATTGGACTCGTGCATTGGGAACAACGGAGGAATTTTCAACATCATCTTTAGTCTTTTGATATCATTTGTAGGTGCTTTAGATACATTATGTTTATGTTGTACAAAAGTAAACTTATCAAACTAAATAATATGTTTTTTTTACATCTGCTATTTCGAATGAGTTATTCGTACCTCAAATACTTTCAACGTCCGCCATTTTTAAATTTAAAGTTTGTAACTTGCTTGCTTTCGAAGGTACAAAATATTTAGTAACAAACACATACAGACAACCAGACGGAAAACTAAGCACATTACGTCATACTTTTATAGGAACTTTTACCTTTATTTTTGCCTATCTTATCAGTTACCAAAAATTTTGACCATAATTTTGAATCACCCTGTATATATATATATATATATATATATATATATATATATATATATATATATATATATATATATATATATATATATATATATATATATATATATATATATATATATATATATATATATATATATATATATATATATATATATATATATATATATATATATATATATATATATATATATATATATATATATATATATATATATATATATATATATATATATATATATATATATATATATACGCAATATGATATATGAAAAGTGAAGCTAGGGCATAATTACCATATAAGATATTAAGCTGAGGCACAATCTCAATAAATAAGAGAATTTTGGATTCACGCTTAAGCTAGAGTATCGTAGGCTAGCCAAATTAACCAGTCTCATAATAAAAAATGGTATGGTACAAGTCTTCCACCGACTGCGCAACCGTCAATGGATATGCGGACGACTACAAGATTCCCTTCGGAGATCTTGCAGAACAGCTTGTCATTGAAATCGCACAGGAAGACGAACTGTTCTGCCAGATCGTGTCCTATATGATGAAAGGACGTTGGAGAATACCACCAGAAGTAGAAGCTGCAGTTGGTGTTGGACAAAGCGGCGTTGTAGAATCTGTAATGAGTAGGAGCAGAAGGTGGCGGAAAAGATGAAGTAGAAGGAGATGTATATTATGAAAAGCTGGCCCATGTTGTGCAGCAGGAATAAAAAGTGTAGTTTTTGAAGAGTTTGTGAAGTCAAGTGAAGGGTCCTGACTGGACTCAAAAAATTAAGGTTTAAGTCTATCGATAGAGACGACTTCAGTTTTCTGAAGGTGTTGGATGACAAAAGTCTTCTCGCGACGACTTAAAACCTTGGGGCTCTCGTATCGAGCTTGCAGCGGTGCTCAATGTGAGTCGAGGCGTAAGAAAACATGAGTGCAAGTAGCGAGCTCCTTCAGAATAAAAGAATGTATGTTTTGTGTTCGTGTTGGTGAAGGTTTCCAAGAGGTGGAACATTGGCGAAGGCGAGAAAGATATTCCAAAGGGTCAGCAGGAAAAGCTCGAGAAGAATTGAAAATTCACATGCTAGACAAATAGGAGAACCATAGACGACTTCAGCAGCTGTGCTCTGCAAATCTTCCTTCAAAGCAGACCGAATTCCAAGAAGAACAAAAGAAGAGCTTCCGTCCACTGAAAATCAGGAGGATGGGAGGCTGGAGAAGTTTTCAACTGACGGTGAAAGTGCTCCACCATGCCGTTGGCTGAAGACTAATAGGCAGTGGTGCGATTCCATGAAGTGCCTAAAAGAAACAAAATCACGCCACAAAAAGGATTCAAACTGACGTCCTTGGTCAGTCGTGATTGTCTCTAGCACACTGAAGCGAAACACCCAAGTGGCCAAGAAAGCATTGGCAACAGTCTCAGCCCTGATGCATGTGAGAGGGATAGCCTCAGGCCATTGTGTGAACCGGACGACGCAGGTAGGAAGGTAAGAAAAACCATCGGAAAGAGGCAAGGGACGGTCGAGGTCAATGTTTATATGTTAAAATATCTCATCTGGAGAAATAAAGTCACCAAGAGGTGCCTTGGTGTGTCTGTGAACCTTGTTCCTTTGAGAGGAGAGACATTCGCTTGGCCATGTCTTGATGTCTCTGTACATGTGCGGCCATAAGAACCTGGAAGCTGTAAGCTGAGCTTCTGTGTTGTCGCTATTCCCGGATATGGCAGGTCATGCAGAAAGTGATAGACTTGTTTCCCGAAGGTTAAAAGAATAAGAGAACGATGAGAACCAGTAGAAGTTTCAGACGAGTTGTCGATTGATACCTGTCAATTGAAGTTTCTGCAGTTGCAGATAAGTGTTATCAGGAAGAGGAGTGTCCTCTGTCTTCTGAGAAGCCGCCATGTTCTCAAAGCTGACCTAGGATAAAGAAGAATGAGCATTAATCTCTATCACAGAGAGCATCAGCGGTGTGTTGCCAACGCCATGAATATGCCTGATTTCTGTGGTGAACTGAGAGATATATTTGAAATGGCGTTCTTCGCGAGGAGAAGGACGTTCTGAACGTGACTGCATGAAAAAGATTAAGGTTTGTGGTCTGTAAAAATATGAATAGAGCGTCCCTCTAGAAAGTATCGAAAGTGATTAATGCCAGATAAATCGCAAGAAGTTCACGAATGATGGCACTGTACAGTGTCTCAGCCGGTTGAAGTTTCTTGGAGAAAAAAAGCAAACGGCACCCAAGTTCTTTTCTGGTACTACTGCAGTACACCTCCAATAAAAAATTAGAGGAGTCTGTCTGAAGGAGAGTGGCAGCAGACTCTTGTGAATGCACAAGAAGTGCATTATCTGAAAGTGCAAACTTGGCATTCTGGAAGTTCTGATGAGCGGTTTTGATCCAAGGCTCCAAGATGTATTGTGCTCTTTTCTGCTTCTTAAGAAGAGAAGCAAGAGGTGTAAGAAGAACTTCTGCCGCAGAAATGAAGAGATGATAAAGGGTGATTATGCCGAGGAACTGCCGAAGTTGTCGCTGATTTTCAAGAAATGTAAAACTGCATATCGCAAAGACACGGTTTTGGAGAGGCAGAACTCCTTGTGCACTGATTGTTTGTTCTAGAAAGGTGAGGTACTCAACCCCTAGAGGACATTTGTAATAGTTCACCCTGATGCCAAATTCTTGCAATCTGGAGAAGACAGAAGGAAGATTGGCTTTTTGAAGCTTAGGAATGGAACTGGCGATGAGTAAGTCATCTAAATAAGCCCAGCAGAAAAGAAGACCACTGAGCAGAGAGTCCATGGACATCTGGAATGTCTGTGCTTCGTTTCTGAGTCCATAGGGCATACAAAGGAATTCGAATAACCCAAAAGGATTCGTCACAGCTGTTTTAGGTATGACTTATGGTGCCACAGGAATTTGGTGGTAGGCATGTACCTAATTCACTTTTGAGAACATAGAACAGTATGAATGTGTGACCTGAAGTCCTGAATGTAATGAAAATGGTATACAGTGGCTGCATTCAGGACATGGTAATCCCCACAAGTACGTCAGTTACCAGGACCGGTCTTGGAGACCAGACAGCAAGGGAGAACTCCAAGCAGACTTTAAAAGTCGGATGATGCCGAGTTCGAGCATGTGGTCGAAATCTGCGCGTAATCTTGAGCCTTTCTGGTGCAAGACGACGAGAACTAGCGAAAGTAGGTGCCCCTTAGGTTTTACTGTAGTGCTCTACATTGTGTTTCACAGGAGTATGAGAAGAAACAAGGCTTGAGAAGAGAAGGAAAGTCCCATAAAAGAACAAAAGAGAAATCAGAAGGTTGATGAAAAGGAAGGCCGACGGTGGAGAACGAATGGGTTGTGTATCGGCGAGGACACCTCAAACTTTGAGAGATGTAGAATCATCGACTAGACGTTGGTTACGGAGGTCCACCACAAGGTTGTAGTGCCTCAAGAAGTCGGCATCAAAGATCGGTTGTTGCACATGGGCAGTGACAAATATCCATCTGAAAGTCCTTCTGAGCTTGAGGTTCAGGGTGTAACTTCGCTGACCGTACGTAGAAATGGGAGTGCCGATTGCTGCGTGCAAAGCCAGAAAAGAACTGAACAAGAACTGAAAAAGAAGAGAAAGAGTCCTTCGGCAAAAGACTAATTTCGGCACCGATATCGAACAGAAAGTTGAGAGAAAAAGAAGGGTCAAAGATGCGAAGGTACCGGTGCTGTGGGGGCGGTTTCAGTGTTGAGGGAGTAGTTGAAGGACCAGTATCAATAGTCACTTCTAGTGATTGGCCTGATGGAAAGTACAGTGGGTGACACACTTTCGTGCATCGTTAGCAATGGTGCTATGGTAATAGCACATACAAGGAGTTTTCCTGCCGGAGAGAGAAACAAGGACGAGACGTCGAAGGTGTTGTAGAGCGAGGACGGTGAAAGGGGTTACTAGAAGCGTAAAATTGCTGCATTGAAGCTGTATAAACATCCATCTTAACCTCCAAACAAACTATCCTGGTTGAGAGCTCCTGCTTGGGAAAGACAGCAGGAGAAGAAACAGCAACGGAAACGGAATGAGCTGGAGAGAATGTGTTGAGAAAACGATTGTGTTGAGGGTGCCAGCGGGGTAGAAGAAAGAACTACAGAATAAGTAGGAGTGGGAGAAGAAGGTGAAGAGAGAAGTACTCATAATTTACTCCGCTGTAGAAGCGATATCTTGCAAAGGTTTTGACGAGGCTAAGGATGCAGCAATCCTCTGAACTGAGGGTGGCAACTTGTTAATAAAGAGTACCCGCAGGATGCCCAGTTCAGTGTCAGTTGGTGGAGTCCCAAGCAGGCTTAGCAAATGGATAAGGAGCTGACTTGGGGTTCTGGAGCCCAATGTCTCGCCTTGCAAGAGACGAGCTAACCTCTCTTCAGAGGTGTTGGCCACACGTTGTAAGATGACCAACCTCAAGGTAGAATATGGGTTTGGAGAGGTTACAAGGGTAGGGAAGGCAATACTGACAGCCCCTACAACCGTTGAGGGCAATAAGGAAAGCAGAGCAATACTCTATACTTCTGGGCAAAAGTACAGGAAATAGGCAGTATTGCTTCCAAATGGTCCATAACAGCTATAGGATCATCAGGAATATATCGAAGAAGATGGAGCATAGGCGTATTAGTGTTACCAGGTGGAGGTGTTGGTGGTATCGAATTAGTATCATTGTCACCAGCCATCTCCCCCGTAATATAAGACAGGTAAGAGAGAAAGAACATGAATTGTATAAATATTTATATATGGAGAAAAAAAAGGAAAAAAATATTAATAGAAAGGTAAATGAAAAAAATAAATAAATGTACATATAATATGGTAAAAAAATAGTTCTTTATACAACAAAAGTCAAAAACTGAATATATGCAAAAATAAAAAATACATTTTTTGTCTTGTGGAAAGAAAAGACTTATTATCTAAGTTGTTACATAATATCAAATTTACTGCTCTTATATATGTACAAGATATAATTAATATATAAAAAAATAAAAACATGGAATGAAATGTTATATATATATATATATATATATATATATATATATATATATATATATATATATATATATATATATATATATATATATATATATATATATATATATATATATATATATATATATATATATATATATATATATAGGAATTTACTTTTTATAGAAATCCTGAAGACTTGAAATAAACAGTACTGTGACTGTCTGTCTTATTTTTAAAGAACATAAACCAAACTAAGTAATATATTAGCCTAAAAAAGGGTAATTAAAATCAATTAAAAAATTAAATTAAAACCTATAGGTACTCATCGGAAAATAAAGAGCTTCAAAAGCCAAACTTAATCATAGCTTTCACGGTTTCCTAAAATTTTAGATTTAGGAGTTTTTTTTAAAGGTTAAAGGCCATATTTAAAATTAGTGGGTATTTTATATAAAAAGGAGTCCTTTCAAACAGAATGATTCCCATTCAAATACCAGGGCAATAAATCTCAACTCAAGCCACAAATTAGGACCTTTAAAGTATGTCAGTTTGTAATAGCCAAATTTTAAACCCAATAGAATGCCTAACAGGTCTACTCTTTAGCAAATAATTAAATATCAAACAAGGCAAATTTATAATATAGCAGACTGTCTGAAGTCAAGTTCCAAATAGTTTCAAGAGATTAAATTTAAAATCCAAATATCTAAAAAACAATTAATGTACAAATAAATGCAATTAATTAGTTAATACTCTACGTTCTGGAAGATTTTTCATCAATGTGGGAGATATAATTTTTATGAGCAATCTCTACATTTTCAATGTTGTCGTAAACGTGTTCAGAGCAAAGTGCTCACCATGTTAAAGAAAGTCAACAATAAATTTTGAATTTGCCATTCATAAGGGTATCTAGATTTAGAGTGCATTTTGATACCTTGAAAAACCATAGATAGTTTTATCTACTAAGAAGCAAAATGTAATACCATAATTAGTTTTTTATAAAGCAAATGAATGGATTTTCTAATAACCTCCCAAGAACAAGAATTTAAATTTTTAATTTAAATTAAGATGAAATTCAAAGTTAAATCAATAAGTAGATATTAAGACCAATCATCAAAACATGCTATTTTTTCTAACATGCATTTTTACGAAGTTAAATTCAAAAAATCATATATAAATGTTAAAATAAGCCTACATCTACCTTACAACTAAATACTACAAACTAACTTAAGTTTAAAAGCAGATAAAAAATAATTTTTACAAGTCATCCAAATCTTCTTTCATGAATTTCCTGAATTTTACAGCAGCCCTTCTTATAGGTCTTTTCTCAGAGTTTTGATTATGACTATCAGGCTCTCTAGCAACTGCTGAAGCAGGGACAACTTCTTCAGATGAAGAATTATCAATTGCTTCAATTAATTCAAAATAAGAAAGCGGTTTAGTTTGTACCGTTTTGCCTTTCCCAAGCTTTTCCTATGAAAGCCGCATAAAAGGGAATTTTTATATGTTTAAAATGTAACTGAGTAAGATGATCACAAAATTCTTGGGAACATAAAACATCACTAAGGATATCTCCTGCTTTTACAAAGGCACGTGCATTATCAGAGTATAAATGAGAGGGAATAGCATATATGTTACAAAATCTTTGAAAGGCAAGGAAGAAATTTTCAGTAGATATATTAGGAACAAGTTCCATATGCAGGGCTCTGATACTTAAACAAGTGAACAGCAAAATATACATTTTGTGTTCATTTCCACTTTTTGTGTCCTCAACCCAAATATGACCTGTAAAATCAACTCCCACATGATAAAAAGGCTTAATCAAGGTTAGCTGGTTCTTAGGTAAGTTGGCCAATTTGCGGTAATTATAACAGAGAGCATGTACTTTTTGCATAAAAAAACATGTGGACAGTAGTTTTAACAACTTGCCTGGCTTGAGGTATCCAAAAGCTTTTGTTTCTATGGTTAAGTGTAGTTTGAGGCCCAAGATGCTGAACTTGTGAATAAGCGTTTATTATTATTAAATGGGTAAAAGGGTGCATTTTGCTAATAAAATTGGATTGCAAATGTCATAATTAAAATGAAGATTTTGAAATCCTACCATGAGAGCGGAGAATATCTCCTTTATCCAGAAAGAGATCAAGGTGATTAACAAGAGATGGAACAGGGTCAGATTTATTATTTGCTTTCAGAAAATCTATTTCTTTCTTGAAGCATGCAAATTGTATGCGCTTGACCCAATACAGTAAAGCATAGTTGGTAGGATCTGCACCCACCACCTTAATAAACCTAAATTAAAAAGGTATGAAGTTAATCTCATTAATTTATTCAGATCAGAAAATTTTTCAATGTCATGAAAATCCCTATCATCAATGGGACTGATAGAGCCACAATTAACAGATAATTTAGTTTTGCATTCCGAATGATGTTCAACAAGTCATGCACAGGCCAATTATCAAAATTCTTAGATAAACATGGAGGTCGATTCTTCCAGTAATGTTTAAGCTCATTTGAACTTTTTAAATGTAACACCTTTTGTCAACAAATCAGCAGAATTACGATTAGTATCAGTGTACCTAAAGAAAACAGGTACCTTAAATTCAGAAATTAACTCATTTTTTTTGCTAGTTCAATATCTTTAAGTCTATTTTTTACCATTTTAGACTTACACTTAGGGTTATTTGTTAATAACCAAGATAGTACTACTTGTGCATCAACTACAAAATTTATAAACTTAAATTTAATATATTCAAATGAAGATAGTATGCTGGGCAAGCATTTAACAGCAAGTTCTACAACCATAAGTTCAAGGCAAGGAATACTGAGCTCCTTCAAAGGGGTTATCTTGGCTTCAGCAAAAATTAAATCAGATAATCCAACAGAACAAGCATACTTAACAAACCCATAAGATGTTTTGGAGCTATCGCAAAAAATATGAACACTATATTCTTTGTCTTTGTTCAGTACCATTCATTTAAAAGACATCTTATAAACCGCTTTAAAAGAAGCAGCCACTCTTTTCAACTCATCAATAACCTCAGCACTTAAAACAATATCCCAGTCAACTTTAGGATTCAAGCTCCAAATGTAGCGCATCAATATTTTACTACTAACGGTAAGAGGCAAAACAAGGCCTACAGGGTCAAAAACAGAAGAAATGGCATATAAAATACATCTTTTTGTGTTAGCCCTAATATCATAAGCTTTTGCAACACTTATGGTGTAATTTTCTAAATGATACCGATAGCCTAATACCTTCTCTTCTGGGCAACCATGGTCAGCTAATCTGCCATCCGCTGCAAATTTAAAATTTAATTCAGGCAAGTTAGAATTCCAACTTCTTAGAAAAAAGGAAGCTTCATTCATCCTCACACATGCTTCTTTATAAACATACTCTAATTCCTCACATGGTCATTACTGCTTGAAAAGAAGTTATCTACAAAAAATTTTTTAGTTAAAAGCTTTGAGCACAAATCATTGGGAAATTTAGAGGCATGGAAACACATGACATAATGCAAAATAAATGGGCTACTGACAAACCCAAAAACCAAAGAAGTGTACCGATAAGTAACGATTTTACCATTCTCTATCCAAAAGAAACAAAACCTATTCTTATCCTCTTCAGTCAGTAATTTAATAGCAAGAAAAGCTTGCTTGATATCAGCAAGTACAACATATTTGTTGCATCTAAATTTTAAAAGCAATTGCAATAGAGAGGACATTAGGTCAATGCCTAGGTAAGCAGCTTCATTAAGGGAAGGCAAGTTTTTGTGAGTTTTTAAAGAACAATTAAAAACTGGGCGAATTTTTGTAGTAACCTGAGCCTCCATTTTAATAACTGGCCTATGCGGTATAAAGGTAAAATTCACATATTCAGATGGGTTTATATCCACCTTTTCAATTATACCATCAGCTAAATGCTGTTCAAAAACTCTTTTGTACTCTTCAAATAAATTTTTAGAATGCAAAT
>SEYY01019596.1:10000-12500 GCA_009176605.1 Armadillidium nasatum
TAATATATATATATATATATATATATATATATATATATATATATATATATATATATATATATATATATATATATATATATATATATATATATATTATATATTGTAGCTCTTTTTCTTCTTCTCTTAACCTTTTCTTCAGAAAATCAAGACAAGAGCAATCAGTTATTGACGTACACAAACATGAGATTGAGGTACACATGTGTAATATAGTATATACGTACGTACACACTATTCTTGCTCAAATTTCGTAACCTAACTTAAAAAAAGAAGAAAACCCTGTAGGTCTTACATACATACATACATACATACATACATACATACATACATACATACATACATACATACATACATACATACATACATACATACATACATACATACATACATACATAACTGTATAGATAAAATATGTGAGCAGAACTTGTAGAACAAACATGAGCTTGAAATACACAAGCGTAAAATGATACACACACACGCATTACGAATCTACACACGATACTTGCTCAAATTTCGAACCCTAGCTTAATAAAATAAAATTCCGTAGTTTTCCTTAAAAAAAAAAAAAACGAAAATTAATACACCAATTTCCTCTCGAAACAGACACCTACAAAATATTGAGTTTTGAGAACATAATTTTATGAAACTTCTTCAGTAGAAATCAAGAGAGACAGAGGTTTTGTTAATTTCTTGTTCTTTTGTAAACTTCGTCAACAGAAAGTAGGGAAGGAAGGTTTTGTGAAATATCGTCAGTAGAAATCAAAAGGAAAAAACATTAGGGGTTTTTCTCCTGTAGGAAACTTCGTCAATAGAAATTAAATGAAAAAAAAAGCCTTTCGAGTTCTTGTCCTTCAGGAAACTTCGTCAGCAGAAATCAAAAGAAGAAAACTTTTCGAGTTCTTAAGCCTTTTCTCAACCAAAAAGGAATTTGATTGAAAACGAACAAATTCCTTTGGTCTTCAATTTCAGGAAGAATTAAACCTCAATGAAATCAAAAGTTTTTTTTTAGAATTTTATTGAATAAGTTTTTAAATTATTATTATTATTATTATTATTATTATTATTATTATTATTATTATTATTATTATTATTATTATTATTATTATTATTATTATTATTATTATTATTAGTAGTAGTAGTAGTAGTATTAGTAGTAGCAGAACAGTAGTTTGTATATATATATATATATATATATATATATATATATATATATATATATATATATATATATATATATATATATATATATATATATATATATATATATATATATATATATATATATATATATATATATATATATATATATATATATATATATATATATATATATATATATATATATATATATATATATATATATATATATAATAAAAAAGGTTATCAATAATTTCATAATAATAATAATGATAAAATTATTAATAATAATAATAGTTTTTTTAAATAATAATAATTAAAAAAAAAGTTTTAAAATTATATTATTATTTTATTATTATATTTTATTATTATATTATTATTATTATTATTATTATTATTATTATTATTATCATTATTATTATTATTATTATTATAGTAGTATAGTTTTTTTTTTTTTTTTTTATTTATTTATATATAATATTATATATATATATATATATATATATATATATATATATATATATAGTATATATATATATATATATATATATATATATATATATATATATATATATATATATATATATATATATATATATATATATATATATATATATATATATATATATATATTTTTTTATTTATTTATATATATATATATATATTATATATAATTATATATATATATATATATATATATATATTCCTATTATTATAATATAATAATAATAATAATAATAATAATAATAATAATAATAATAATAATAATAATAATAATAATAATAATAATAATAATAATAATAATAATAATAATAACAATAACAATAACAATAACAATAATAATAATAATAATAATAATAATAATAATAATAATAATAATAATAATAATAATAATAATAATATAACAATAATAATAATAATAATAATAATAATAATAATAATAATAATAATAATAATATTTTCCAAAAACAGAATATGTTGCTAAGTAATAGTCTAACAACTACATTTAATTTCACTGTGAACTAGCTACAAAAACTAAGTGTTCTTTCTTCCTGTGAGATATCAAAATCTATTTTTAGTTGTTGATCAGAAGAGAAAAAAAGTAAGAACGGGGGAGAGAGAGAGAGAGAGAGAGAGAGAGAGAGAGAGAGAGAGAGAGAGAGAGAGAGAGAGAGAGAGAGAGAGAGAGAGAGAGAGAGAGAGATAATATAACTATGGTAATATTATTATTATTATTATTATTATTATTAATTTTAATATTATTTATAAGATATTCCTATAATTCTAGCGACGTCACACATTAACAATAATGCTGTACTATTTTCTAGTATTACTACTGGAGATGGAATTTATTATAATTATAATT
>SEYY01019596.1:15000-17500 GCA_009176605.1 Armadillidium nasatum
GTTATATATATATATATATATATATATATATATATATATATATATATATATATATATATATATATATATATATATATATATATATATATATATATATATATATATTTAAATTTGAAATAGTTATTAAGATAACAAATTTTTTGAAAATTATGTGAGAAGTTTATTACTTTTAAAGCTTATTAATTATGTAGAAAAATCAAATTTTGGCACTGTTAAATTTTATTGCGTCTCTCTCTCTCTCTCTCTCTCTCTCTCTCTCTCTCTCTCTCTCTCTCTCTCTCTCTCTCTCTCTCTCTCTCTCTATCTCTATCTTCCTCTTTTTCTATCTCTCTCTCTCTTTTCCTCTTTTTCTCTATTTATATATACTTATCTTTTTCCTTCTCTCTTTCTCTCGATTTTTCTTCGATTTAAATTGAATTTTGGAATAATTTGCATAAAATTAAATAAATTAATAATTATTTTATTTTCTTCAAATATAATCTCAAAGCAGAAATTTAAATATAAATTAATTTCAATTCTTATATTGAAAGTAGCCTAATAATTATAAATTCAGATTCATGTACTTATGAATTCAGCACATATGTACTTATCAATTCAATACATATGTATTTATGATTTCGGAAAAGGAACTAAGATAATTAGACCAAAGTCCCGAAAGGCTAATGAATACAAATAATAATAAAAGTAAATCTTCTAAGCTTGCACGCAATCAGAAAAAAATGACGAATCTTTTCTTCTAAACATCTTTTCTTTTGTTCTAGTTTTCCTTTTTCTTTTTTTTATTAGTAGTTTCCTATATTCAATTATCTATGGGGTGGTGGATGCTACAAAAACAAAGGAAAGTTTAAATCCTGTTGGAAAGACATTGAGAAAATGTATATAGTTGTTGGTTCTAGAAATAGATGGAAATATTTTATCTTTTCTTCTAAACAGGGTTTTTTTATTCGTTTTTTTTTTTTTTTTTTTTTTTTTTTTAATTGGTAGTTTCCTGTATTCAATTATCTATTTGATGGTGGATGTTTCAAAAACAAAGGAAGGGTTGAATCCTGTTGGAAATACATTGAGAGAAAGTATCTATTTTGTTGGTCTAGAAATAGATGGAAATATTTTATTTGGCTCTTTCTCTCTCTCTCTTAAGGGCTCTTAAAAGTAGCATTAAAAAGGATCATCACGGCTTCGAAAGCAAACATTTTATTTCAATCTTCCTTTGCGCATTTAATATTCATAGTCGCTTGTCTTATTTTGAAGAAGAATGAAATATCAAATTATCTCTTCTCTTTTCTGATACATTCACTTGCACAAACATACACCCACACCCCCACACACACACACACACATATATATATATATATATATATATATATATATATATATATATATATATATATATATATATATATATATATATATATATATATATATATATATATATATTAGTGATGGATCGGATGTCATATTTTCTAATTTGTGGATGCGGATGCGGATGCGGATGCGGATGCGGATGCAGATGTCGAATTTTGGAGAAGGGCGGATGCGGATGAGGATGCGGATGTGAAATTTTTGAAAGTTCGGATGCGGATGTTAATTTTGATGAGGATGCGGATGCGGATGTTAATTTTAATGGGGATGCGAATCCGTATGCCATCACACACACACACACACACACACACACACACACACACACACACATATATATATATATATATATATATATATATATATATATATATATATATATATATATATATATATATATATATATATATATATATATATATATATATATATATATATATATATATATATATATATATATATATATTTCACTATCACCTTTCCAAATTTCGTGGGGTGTTGCCCACCACAATTTCCTTACAAACATAACTATTCTTACCTTTCAACCCCTTTCACCACCTTCCTCCATCTCTCTCTGTCTCCACAAATCTTCTACCCTCTTCTAAACTCAAATTCCTTCCATCAAAATCTCTCTCACTCCATCCATCCATCTTCACTTCGGCCTTCCCCTCCCCCTACCCCTATCCACATCGGATCTAAGTACCTTGTCACCATTCTGTCTTCATTCATTCTACACATATGTCCAAACCATTTTAGCACACCCTCCTCCGCTCTATCAATTACACCCTTCTTCCATTTACACATCTCACTTATTCTTTCATTTCTAATCTTATCAATCCTTCCCAATTTACATATCGCTCTCAAAACTTTCATCTCAAAGACCTTGAAACTTTTTCTCGCCCGAGCACTTATCATCCATGTTTCACACCCATACAATACAGAAGGTAAGCACATACATTTAAACATTCTTATCTTTATTTCTTTCGAAATTTTTCCTTTCTTCCATACTTCTCTTAGGCCCCCCAACACAATTATTCCCTCTACCACTCTATTCTTTATTTCTTTTTCCTTCCCACACTTACCTTCCACCCAACATTGCAAGATATTTGAATTCATCCACCTCCTCAAGTTTCCATCCCCACAC
>SEYY01019596.1:40000-42500 GCA_009176605.1 Armadillidium nasatum
ATATATATATATATATATATATATATATATATATCACCTTCGGTGGGCAAAGGCCAGAGGAGTACTAATTTCCACCCGAGTTAGGGAAATACCAAAAATCTCGTCAAGTTAAAGTTTTCGAAACTATCCTTAACAGGAAGATTTGGAAAAATTTCAATTCTTCTAATCTTACCTTTGATTTCCAATATGACTTTCGTAAGAAATGATCTACTAGTGATCTTTTCTCCCACTTCTCTGACTTTTGGTCTTCCGCCCTTTGGTATTTCGGTGAATCTTTTGCTGTCGCGTTGGACATATCGAAAGCTTTCGATAGATTCAGGCACAAAGCTTTGATTTTTAACCTCCCCTCTGTCGGAATCTGTCCTTCTCTCTGTGGTCTTCTCTCTGATTTCCTTTCCGGTCGCTCTATAGCAGCTGTTGTAGACGGCCATCGTTCTTCCTTTAGATCTATTTTCGTTAATGACCTCTCTGTCATTACATCTCCTATCCACTCCTATGCTGATGACCCCACCCTCCATTATTCTTTTCAATTTGAAAGGCGCCCTTCCCAACAGCAGTTAATATATTCAAGGAAGGTAGCCTTGGAAATCTATCTCGCATTTCAAATTGGGGCAGAGAAAACATGGTCGTTTTCGATGCCTTCCAAAACTCAACTCTTCCATCTCTCTACTCGACATAATCTTCCACACAACTATGATATCTTCTTCGAAAACACACAACTCAAGCTTTCATCTCTCCTTAATATTCTTGGTGTTTCTTTTTCTCGTTATCTTTCTTGGAAAGATCACATTACTTCTCTTTCTAAAGAAGCTTCTAAGAGGTTTTCTGATGTGCCTTCAGTTTTCCTTCACTCCACCCCAGGTGCTTGCTCTTTATAGAGGTGTTGTTCGCCCGTGTATGGATGTATGGAAAACGCCTCACACATCTGAGGTGGTTCCACTCATAGAGCTCTCCTTGAAAAGGTGGAGTCTAGAACTTTTCTTCTTATCAACTCTCCTGCTCTCATAAATTCTCTTCAGTCTCTTTCTGCCCGTCGGAATGTTGCGACACTCTCTCTATACTTTCATTATTACAATGGACACTGCTCTTCTGAACTCCTTCGTCGCATACTTTCTCCACTAATTAAGGCTTATGCGAACCGTCTTTCTACCCAGTCTCATCCTTTCTCTATCCAACTCTCTGATCCCAGACTTAAACGCTATGCTCAATCTTAAATGCATTCTTCTGGTAAAGTCTGGAACACACTCCCTTCATCTATTTCTCCAAATTCCTATGGCTTACACACCTTCAAACAACGACCTTTAATTTAACCAGGTTTCCGACTTTCCCTCTGGTTCTGGTGGAAATTTTAGTAGGCATGTGGCCCTTGCCCACTAGAGGTGAAATAAATAATAAAAAAAATGTCCCGATACACGACATCTGAAGGTAAGTCAAAAAAAATGGAGGAAAAAAAAAGGGAGTGTGTTCCAGACTTTATGAGTAGAGTGCAAGTAAGATTGAGCATAGCATTTAAGTTTGAGGTCAAAGAGATGCACAGAGAAAGATGAGACTGTGTAGAAAAGCGTATCACTCAAGCCCTTCTCAATGGAGGAAGTATACAGCAGGGGAGTTCAGAGGCGCAATGTCCATTGTAATAATTATAGTATAGAGAGAGTGACGCAACAATTCGACAGTCAGAAAGAGATTCCAGAGAATTAGTGAGAGCTGAAATGTTAATAAGACGAAAAGCTCTAGACCCCTAGACTTCTTTTCAAGAAGTGAAATCATTCCAGATGCGAGAGATGTAACCCATACAGGGGCGAATAGCTTCTCTATAAAGAGCAAGCACCTGAGGTGGAGTTAAGAAATTCTAAAAACACCTCAAAACACCTAACCTATTAAAAGCTTGTTTAGAAAGAAAAGTAATGTAATCATTCCAAGAAAGATCACGAGAAAAAGAAATACTGAGTTGAATGTTTTCGAAGAAGATATCATAGTTGTGTGGAAGGCTGTGTCGAGTAGAGAGATGGAGTAATTACGTTTTGTAGGCATTGAAAACGACTATGTTTTCTCTGTTCCAATTTGAAATACGAGATAGATCAGAGGTCAACTGCTCCAAGGCTACCTTCCTTGCGTCAATTAACTGTTGTTGGAAGAGGCGCATTTCAAATTGAAAAGAGTAAGGAAGAGTGGAGTCATAGACACAGGAGTGGATTGGAGATGAAGTAACAGAGAGAAAGTCATTATTGAAAAGCAGAAAAAGTGTTGGAAATCCTTAAGGAGCACTTCTTTTAATAGATTTACTGCTATAGACCGACCGGAAAAGAAATCAGAGAAAAGGAAAAATTCCGAAAGAGGAAAGTTTAGAAATCAAAACTTTGTGCCAGACTCTATCGAATGCTTTCGATATTTCCGGAGCGACAGCACAAGATTCATAGAAAAATATATATAATATATATATATATATATATATATATATATATATATATATATATATATATATATATATATATATATATAT
>SEYY01019596.1:45000-47500 GCA_009176605.1 Armadillidium nasatum
TTATTCACCCTTGTGATTAATTTTTTATTATTTTTATTGCTTTTAATATACAAAATTTTACAATTCAGTTTATTTATTTATGTTATTTTAGTTAGGGGAAGAAAGCCTAGATTTTGTTTATTATATATATATATATATATATATATATATATATATATATATATATATATATATATATATATATATATATATATATATATATATATATATATATATATATATATATATATATATATATATATATATATATATATATATATATATATATATATATATATATATATATATATATATATATAATATATATATATATTATATATATATTTTTTTATTTTATTTTTTTTTTATATTTTTTTTATTTTATTTTATTTTTTTTTTTTTTTTTTTTATTATTTTTTATTTTATTTTTTTTTTTTTTTTATTTTTTTATTTTTATATTTATATTATATATTTATATATATATATATATATATAATATATATATATATATATATATATATATATATAATATATATATATATATATATATATATATATATATATATATATATATATATATATTATATATATTCCCAACTTCCTATTACTTACACACACCTTCAAACGACGTGTATCAGGTTACGTCGGCCTTTAATTTGACCAGGTTTCCTTCTTTCCCCTAACTCTGGTGGAAATTTTGGTAAGCCACTGGCCTTTGTCCACCAGAGGTGAGATAAAATATATATATATATATATATATATATATATATATATATATATATATATATATATATATATATATATATATATATATATATATATATATTATATATATATAATATATATAAATATTTATTAATATTTTATTATTTAACGTGACTCAATTTCTATAGATCATTTTATTTATTTGTTTATTTTTGTTTAACTTAGTAATAATAAAATTTAATTTAATTCACTTAATTTATTTAATATTATAATTTAAGCAATTTAAATTTAAAATGGCAGTCGAAAATTTTGATCCTTCTTCTCAAATTTTGAAGACATCAAATTACATTTAATTTTTTATTATTATTATTTTTTATTTTTTTTTAAATTTAATTTAATAACATGTCTTTTGGGTAAGTTTCAGTTAATATATAATTTTAAAAGTTTGACCTACGCTTAATCATTCAAGACTTCACAGTAAAAACTTCGCAAAATCTTCATCAGATTAGGTCTTGAAAGTCTTCTTATTAATCTTCGGAGATTACTTTCTGAAACTTCTCAATTTGATGTTCAACATTCATCACTCATTAATAAATTAATCCTAAGGTTACAAGTATTAAACAATACATTTACAACTGTTTATACTTGTTTGACATTTGTTTACTCAAATTTTTCAGCTTTAAATACTTAAAGTCGTTATTGACGAGTACTATCCCTTCCTTCGGATGTCCCAGCATGTCCGGATGTCCCGGGAATCCCAGGGTTCGCTAGAAACACAAAGCAAGTAACCTCTACCCAGAGTACATCAACAATTACATCAACCGGACCACTCAACAAGTCTTTTTCATCAAAACGATGGTCCCCTTGTCGAGAAACCATATAAAAACATATCGTAATATAGCGATGATTTGATCACTGCTAATTTTACCTCCACACACGACACATACATAACTTACTAACATATATATATATATATATATATATATATATATATATATATATATATATATATATATATATATATATATATATATATATATATATATATATATATATATATATATATATATATATATATATATATATATATATATATATATATATATATATATATATATATATATATATATATATATATATATATATATATATATATATATATATATATATATATATATATATATATATATATATATATATATATATATATATATATATATATATATATATATATATATATATATATATATATATATATATATATATATATATATATATATACGCATACTTTTTAAAACTTTTATTATATCAAGATTTTTCGAAGTGCTATTAAATTGCTATCACGACACAAAAAAGAAAAATATGTAAAGAAACACAAAGAGAAGGACAGAGAGAGAGAGAGAGAGAGAGAGAGAGAGAGAGAGAGAGAGAGAGAGAGAGAGAGAGAGAGAGAGAGAGAAATATTTAATCTGGTAAAAATTAAAATTTTTTTTTTAAATTTTAATATTAAAAAAAATAATATATATATATATATATATATATATATATATATATATATATATTATATATATATATATATATATATATATATATATATATATATATATATATATATATATATATATATATATATATATATATATATATATATATATATATATATATATATATATATATATATATATATATATATATATATATATATATATATAATATATATATATATATATATATATATATATAATATATATATATATATATATATTGATCAGATCATATCCTCATCTTCAAACGATTTTTTTTATGAAGTATCGAT
>SEYY01019596.1:52500-55000 GCA_009176605.1 Armadillidium nasatum
ATTTTATAATTGTTTCTCATAATAATTTTATTTAATTCAAATTTGGCGCTAAAATATTTTGAGCGGGAAAGCTAAATCTAGAACTAGGTCTACAGTCAATTAATATTTTGTTATGCCAATAATTTAAAATTTACATATATATTTTAAATGTTTTATTTTTACAAATAATAGTTTATATTTATATATTTATTAAAATTACTTTTATTAACAAAAGAAACTTTATTTTTAATTATCACAAGGTTATATGTGTCTTTTCTTATTAAAAACTATATTAACACTTTTTCACCAAGTTAACACTTTAAAATATTTTTGATTAAAGAAAACGTTATTTTATATTTTGGGTAACTACACTATATATCAGTTCCCCATCGAGACACGGAGTGAACATCTTCACGGAAGCGTACTCGACGGAGGGGGTTTCTTCTGGAAAGTGTACTCTTGAGAATAGGAACCACTGGATAAAGAGTCGTCGTCGTAGTAGGAACATCAGGTGCATCAGAGGTAGGAACATCAGGTACATCGATAGCTTCTACTGTTACCGGAAAATGCGGGACAAAAGTATCTGCTATGATGTTTTCTTCCTTTTGTTCATGTGATGTATTGGAGGACGACTACTCTTTGTTTGCTGGTTAAGGAGTAGGAAGAGTCACTTTCGAAGATAGTTGTTAAATGTGCATTTTCGTAGGTTGTTTTTCTTTGTAGGTTTTTTTTATGACTTCTTTGCAGCAGAAATCCAAAGGGACAAATTGACCGTAAAGCATCCGGTGTAGAATTGCTCCAAAAGACGTCTAGCTGCTGTCCGTTATTATTTTTTTTTTTTAAGTTAAGGTGAATTGAGCCAGAAGAATTTGGTATTTGAAGTTAGGCTTCTTAAGGATTACGTGGTTCTTGTGGTATTTGTTCTTGTTGTAAGGACAAGAATCCACGTTGGAAGGGAGGTTACTGAGAAGGTGGGCGGCTCCATTCCTGCAGCAGAGATGACTGTTGTTCTTGAGGTAGCTGGTGGTAGTGAGAAGCCATGAAGACGGGCAGCGTAGTCCTTGTGAGACATCCATAAAGTCCCGATGTTGAAGGGAGTTGGGCTGGTAGGCCCAACTTGTGGTTCAGGAGTTCGGCTGGTAGGCCGAACTTTTGGACGAATATCTGGGTCAGTGGTTGGGCTGGTTGGCCGAACTTTTGGACGAATCGTTTTGTCAGTGGTTGGGCTGGTAGGACCAACTTGTATATGGCCAACCAGTTCACAGTCAGCTGCCTCTGTTGTACATAGCCGCTTTGAGGTAAGGGCAAGGGAGGTAGCAGCTTTTCTTGGGTGTTCGTGGTCCATTGTTCATTTGTCCAGAAAATCTGGACACACTAGCAGGTTCACCAATTATATGGAAGATCCCTCTTGTGTGGATGCCGTAGGGGGATGCCGGCTCGTAAGGTGTAGGCTGGCCATCGGTCCTCGTTCAGGCCTAGGATAGCCTCGACTTTTCTTTAGGAGCCCGGGGAACGTCTGTAGCCTCAGGTGGAAGGCTACTTCAAAGTTAACCACAGTCGAGGGCAAAATGGAGCTGCCAAACTGGGTTTCCTTTTTGGTAGCAGAGGCGTTGGAGCTTCTTTTGGACTTCTGCTTGGGACTGCTTCTTCTAGGGCTTCTGTTTGGGACTGCTTCTTCTAGGGCTTTTGCTTGGGACGTCTTCTTCTTGGGCAGCTTGGCTGTAGAGGCGGATTCTTCTTTGGCTCCTCGGAATAAAGGGAAAGGTTACTACTATTTCTATGCCTTCTGAAATTATCTCAGTATTTGGGAAGGTGTAAGAAAAGTAGAGAGTTTTCCACTTTATTTATTATTCCCTAATTTTGACAAAAATGGTTAACAAAGTTACTATTTTTAAAGTTTAACAAATTAATATTGAAATAGAATACAAAATCTTATTTATTTAAATTAGAAAACATTATTTTATATTAAATTTAAATTTTACATATAAAAGTACATTATATTTTAAATTGTGACATAAACATTTATTTTATTAAATATAAAGTATAAATATAATATAAAATAAATACATTTTTACATTTTATAATTGTTTCTCATAATAATTTTATTTAATTCAAATTTGGCGCTAAAATATTTGAGCGGGAAAGCTAAATCTAGAACTAGGTCTACAGTCAATTAATATTTTGTTATGCCAATAATTTAAAATTTACATTATATTTTAAATGTTTTATTTTTTACAATAATAGTTTATATTTTTATATATTTATTAAAATTACTTTTATAACAAAAGGAAACTTTATTTTTAATTATCACAAGGTTATATGTGTCTTTTCTTATTAAAAACTATATTAACACTTTTTCACCAGTTAACACTTTAAATTATTTCCGATTAAAGAAAACGTTATTTCATATTTTGGGTAACTACACTATATATATATATATATATATATATATATATATATATATATATATATATATATATATATATATATATATATATATATATATATATATATATATATA
>SEYY01019596.1:60000-62500 GCA_009176605.1 Armadillidium nasatum
TTAATAACCATTTCAAAATCTAATGGAATAATAATTAAATAAGGTGAATTATTCATATAATTTTAGATTTTGTTTAGTGGAGTTCAAAGTAGCACCAATAAAAAAAATAATAGTGAAAGTAAATTCAGCAATAATAATAATAATAATAATAATAATAATAATAATAATAATAATAATAATAATAATAATAATAATAATGATAATAATAATAATTATAATAATAACAATAAAAATAAGAGTATAATAGTAATAGAATAATAATAATAAAGTGTAAATATAAAAATCGTAAAGGTCATTTCATTAAAATCTTTGGTAAAAACAATTTAAATCAGAAAGCAACAGCAACAACAACAACAACAACAACAACAACAACAATAATAATAACAACAACAACATGAGATACATCAGCAACAGAAGTTAAAAAAGTGAAATAACAGCAAGAAAAAACAAAGCAAAAAACTAATATGGCGATAACAAAAAGAAGAAGAAAAACAACAACAGCAGCAGCAAAAACAACAGTAATAATAACAAAAACAACAAAGATTAATTCGTCTTTCTTATTTTCTCTTTCTTTATCTGAGCTTTGCTTTTAAATTTCAGAAGAGGCAGAGTCATAAATAACATTTCCACATTTTTCTTTTTTTAAAAAGAGAAACTCAAATATTTTTGCTTCTTCATGCTCGGTAATAAACCTTATATATATATATATATATATATATATATATATATATATATATATATATATATATATATATATATATATATATATATATATATAAGAAAGTATGAAGCATTGGAAAAATTGTCTAAGGCTTTACATTCTTCTCATCACGAGATTGATCAAGCACTCACAATAAGGGAGCATACAACACGTAAATGCTAATACATTCATAATACATTCATACATAGATACATTCATAATACATTCATAATACATACATACATACATACATACATACATACATACATACATACATACATACATACATACAAAGAGAAAATTCTCTATTAGAGAGCAACCTCTTACAACTATTAATTAAATTATATGATCAAATATATATATATATATATATATATATATATATATATATATATATATATATATATATATATATATATATATATATATATATATATATATATATATATATATATATATATATATATATATATATATATATATATATATATATATATATATATGTATTCTAGATAAGTATCGAAAATACAAGAATCTACATCCGCATGAACAAAACATTCGAATAATCAAAATGGTTTTCATCCAACACATAAGAAAAATCTGCAAAATTTATGAATGCGATGATAAAAATGAAACCTCATAAGAAGGACATAAATAATAGGTCTGAATGTAACAAAATTATAATATTGTATCAAATAAAGTATGTCTCCATCAACTGTTAAAATTCATCCGTAATAAACTTGCGATAAGATTTTGCCTACAACATGTAACAATTTTAGAAATTTATAAATTTTAAGCAAATTATAATGGCATTTTTGAAAATTTTTGCTACTTTCAACAATTTTTTTAGTAATATTCAAAAGCTTTTAAAATATTTAGCTATTTTTATAACATTTAGCAACATTCAACAACTTGTTGAATATTTAGCATCTTTTATTAGATTTAGCAACTTTTGAGGCATTTTTATATTTATGTATTAAATGCGTAAAATTAATATTGATGTACACGTTGGATGCTTTTTAGGAAGTAAAAAATAATATTTACAATATTAAAATATTCAATATCTATTTACTATTTATAATAATTACAAATGCAGATTAACATAGGATTTATTTTAACTTTGTTAATTTTACAACAAACACGGACGAGGTAAGCTTGAAGAGAAAACATCTTAATTGAGAATTATTCCAAACTGAACAATAAAAATAATAATTAATATTTTAAATATTAAAATATCTAATAATTTATTCATAAAGTTTATCAAGTTAATTTACAAGAATTCATTAATATTTATTTTAAGCTTTGATGTTGATTTTATAACAAACTTTGAGAGGCGAGATTGATGAGAGAACATCTTAATTGGAAGCAGCACCAAATTGAATAATTTAAAACAGAAATAAGAGAGAAACGTTAAACCTTTAAAAAAAATAATTACCATTTTCTCTATTTCAATTTCTATCGGAATAATAATTAAATAAGGTCAATTATTCATGGAATTTTAAATTTTGCTTCAATAGTTTATAAAAAAGGTTTGCAAAATTGTGTCATTAATAATATTAATAATAATAATTAATAATTTAATAATATAATATAATAATAATAATAATAATATAAATAGTAATAATAAATAGTATACTAATGATAATATAATAATAATAATAATAATAATAATAATAATAATAATAATAATAATAATAATAATAATAATAATAATAATTGTAATGTAGCCCAAAACTTCAGTGACTATTAAATCGAAAGAGGTCATTGCAGTAAAATCATGGAGGAATAAAAAATAATATC
>SEYY01019596.1:75000-80000 GCA_009176605.1 Armadillidium nasatum
AGTATCAGAATCCAAATTCTCTTAAATTTATTCACATTTAGAATGATTCTTACACAAACGCTCATACATATGTGCATATGTACACATGCGCGCACACACACGCGCACACATGCACACACCCACACAGACACACACACACACACACACACACATATATATATATATATATATATATATATATATATATATATATATATATATATATATATATATATATATATATATATATATATATATATATATATAGTGACCACAAAAGCACTTCACAATTTCAAACACAGTTAGAATGTAACATTTTATCCGGTTGTATACAAACAAATTGGTGGCAACAGTTTATTCTAAACATTAGTTTAACGTGATGTCCGTTGGAATTAATACTACGGTATGCTTAATATTATATGTGTTGCTCTGGTCAGAGGCGTACTTTCGTACTGAAGTTAGCAAACTTCTTACAGTGACAGAACAACGATTCCGAAGATCATTCTGTGTTGTTGATAACTTCACAAGCTGTTTTTCACGTACTCCACAATTCCAGCAAATTCCAACACACACCAGCTGCCTTGTGTAGCTTGAGAGCCATCGTAAATTTGTGTGTGTGCCTCTGCTGGTCTAATGAGTATATATATATATATATATATATATATATATATATATATATATATATATATATATATATATATATATATATATATATATATATATATATATATATATATATAGGGATAGGTCTGAACCCTGAGAAACGCACGATTAATAGATTTAATGGATGAACGGTAGCTGTCTACAATAGCAATTATAGAACGACCGGAAAGAAAATCAGAGAAAAGATTAAAGAGAGAGATGGAGAGATTTCGAAAGAGGGTAGTTCAGAAATAGAAGTTTTGTGACAGACCATATCGAATGCTTTCGATATGTTCAGGGAGATAGCAAAAGGTTCATCGAAATGCCGAAGAGCAGAACACCAAGTATGGTCTACAAAAGCTATACTGGTGATCAGAGATAAGATTAGAAGAATTGAGATGTTTCCAAATCTTCCTGTTAAGGATAGATTTTAAAACTTTACAAAGAACGGAGGTTAAAGAAATGTTACGGTAGTTGGAATGTTGAGTAGGGTCCCCCTTCTTCGGTACAGGCTGAATGAGGGTGCGTTTAGAGCAAGAAGGGGAGGAAGAAGCAGAAAGACAGAGACGGAATAGTTTACCAAGGCAGGGTGCAAGCTCAGAAGCACAAATTTTGAGAACCACAGGAGGGACACCATTAGGACCGTACGCCTTCTTAATGCTAAGCTCAGAGAGAGCTGAAATGACATCTTTAGAAGAAATTACAATTTTAGGCATAAATGTGTTGGAAGTAATAGAAGGAGGAATAGCTCTGGAATCGTTTAAGATTGAATTAGAGGCAAAAGTTTGAGAGAAGATTTCAGTTTTAGAAGAAGTCAAAACTACAGTTGTGCCGTCGGAAGATACTAGAGGAGAGAAAGAGGAAGAAGCAAAATTAGAGATGACTTTTTTTCGCCAAATGCCAGAAAGTGCGTGAAAAAGAAGAACCAGAAAGATCATTGCATTTTCTACGGAGAATAGAGTTTTTGGTGTTGCTGTGGATAGATTTTGCACGATCCCGAAATGAAAAATATAATTGGAATCAGTTTCTGGAATTTGAAGACGACGGTAATCCTTGAAGGCAGCATCCCTGCGGTAAATACCTCGAGAGCAAGCAAAGTTAAATCAATGGTTGTTAGACATAGTAGAAGGGAATGAATATGGAATGTACGCTTCATGCCAGAGAGAATCACCTCAGTAATGTGCTCGACACACTCCTAGGGACCCCTCCCACAAAAGCAGTAATCATTCTATAAGAAATCACAGAAGTGCACCCGTAAGTCCGACCAGCTTGGAACACCGAAATGCCACAAAAGTTTCTCCGCACAAGGGGGGGGGGAGTCTTCGGCAAGAAAAATCACGGGAGAAAGAAACACCGATAATATTGGGACCAGACCAAGGCTTGAGTTGTGTATTTTCGAAGATGTTTTAGTTGTGTAGAACGTTGTGTCGAGAATTAGAGAATTATTTTGTTCTATAATATATATATATATATATATATATATATATATATATATATATATATATATATATATATATATATATATATATATATATATATATATATATATATATATATATATACGTTTTTTTTAATACTCTTAATTAAATTGAATTTAAAAAACCTTTTTAAAAAATTTTAAAATTTTAAACATTCTTCTCAATTAGATAAGAAAAATTAAAATTTAATTCCTTTTGTAATTTAAATTTCTTAATACATCTGAGTCATTAATTAAGTAAGAATGGAAAAATAATTGAGTTCCATGGCATTAGAAATTCCCATTGCTTTTTTTATTTTATTTTTTTTTATTTTTTTTTTCATTTTTTTATTTTTATTTTTTTATTTTTTTTTTTAAGCCCTAAACAGCTGAAAAGTAAAATACATTATAACGGATTGATATTATATTTTATTTATTTTGAATATTAATTAAGGCAATAAAAATCTGAAGACAAATCATTTGAAAAAGGAACCCGGGTCTTGGTTTTTGGTTTTTAGTTTTTTGTTTTTTGTTTTTGTTTTTTTGTTTTTGGTTTTTGGTTTTTGGTTTTTGGTTTTTGGTTTTGTTTTTTGGTTTTTGCTTCTTGGTTCTTGGTTCTTGGTTCTTGGATATTGGTTTTTGGTCCTTGGTTCTTGGTTCTTGGTTCTTGGTTCTTGGTTCTTGGTTCTTGGTTTTTGGTTCTTGGTGTTTGGTTATTGGTTCTTGATTTTAACTTACACAGTCTATACGTATTGTTTGAAATTTTTGTTTATTTTATTGTACCTAAATTTTAGGTAGAGCTCCACGACTTCTCGTGGAGAGTAGTCGGTTTACCCTTAAAATCCTGCTCCTGAAAGGTAGTATTTTGTCTATCTGGAGGGATGATATATGCCCTTCGTTGGTAAGGTACAATCTCGAAAACAAAAGACAAAAAGAAATTCAGTTTTAGCTCAACTACAACGCTGATGTTTCTAACCGTCTTCACTTTACTTTAAATTTGAGATATTAGGTAGTGTTTTCTTTTCTTTTAAGTACCATAATGTCTGAGTACTTAGTATTGATATTGGATTTTAATATATATATATATATATATATATATATATATATATATATATATATATATATATATATATATATATATATATATATATATATATATATATATATATATATATATATATATATATATATATATATATATATATATATATATATATATATATATATATATATATATATAGGTCAGACTGCGCTTTGATATCCTTAAATATTTCAAAAACTACTAAGCGTACGTTAAAAACGATAACATTTTTGGAATCCTTGAAGAATTTTGATAAAGAAAATTATAAAAGATGTGAAAATAAGTTTTAAAAAAAAATTGTTTTTGTACGATAATTGAGGAAAATTCTGGCCTTATTATTATTATTATTATTATTATTATTATTATTATTATTATTATTATTATTATTATTATTATTATTATTATTATTATTATTATTATTATTATTATTTCTAACACTCATTCTAACCTTTTACTATTGTCTGAAACCCACAAATCTAAAGATTCATTCCTTAACTCTTATAATATATTTTATTATAACTTGTTCTATAATTTCAATCTTAAGAATAAAGTATGTGCCTTCGTAAGCATCAACACTCCAGTATCAAGTCTTGGAATTTCCGAATCTTATGCCGCTATCAATCCCCAATTTTTTTACCAGTTTCAAATCTGCTTCTTCTTTTCCTTTAGAGCTTTTTCTCGTCCTAATATTTCTATTCTTTCCTTGCTAATCTGGAGAGAAATTTCAAGTGGGGTATTCTTAACCTTGTGAAATTCAACTCTTTATATATTTATTTGTATCCCTTTCGATGATTCTCTTGTCGCTTGTGTTAGCAATATAAACATCATTGGGTTTAAAATATATCAAAAACGGTCACTAATGTTACCTCAAATAAAATGGGAGTTCGTTTTAGGGAGATATTTTTTCCCCTTCTTGATTATTCCAACTATACAGTGGTCTCACCCACCCTTGAATAAAGTACTGTTCTCATTTCTGAAGGACAGATTTTTAGGATAGGGTTGTGTCAAAGGTCAGAAAGCTAATAAACTGTTTAGTATTTTCCAGCTTACTTGACCCTACTTCATAACGAGGCGTAGTTGTGGATTTTTTCCTTTTCGGTTGTTTATAACTCCTTCGATGCAAAAAGAATACAGTGTCTGCAGTGAACATTGGCAACTACAGGCCTGTTTGATGTGACTGCTTCATTGGAATGCAGTGTCTCCACATTAATGTTGTGTAAACATTGACAACTCCAGGCTTGTTTGATGTAATTGCTACCTATTTTTACAGCCACTTCTACTCTGTGGATTTCCATTTCATCTTTCATGTTTCCTGCGGAATTTAATTTTTCTGACTTTAAATATATCGTCTGTGCTCTCCTACGAAATATGTTTTCCTTGATAATTGAATGAATATTTATTTTTCCTTCTTGCTCCTAATATAATATTATGCTCCCCCCCCCCTCGATTAGTTGTGCCTGTGAGTGTTGATGATAAGTGTAACAAAAAAAAAAGATTTTATTATATTTTGGAATATTAATAAATAATTTATAATTTTGACGTTTTCATGGTACTTTAATTCAACGGAAATAATTATAAGAATTGGAAAAAAAAAATTTCTCAATTTTTTATAGCCTTAAAATGTTCGCTGAAATTGCTTTCAAAGATTGATGGTTCCTTGAAATTTTAGCTTCGAATATATAATATATATATATATATATATATATATATATATATATATATATATATATATATATATATATATATATATATATATATATATATATATATATATATATATATATACTGCTAATGAGGATTCGAACCCTGACCTCTAAGATGGTAAGACATTGCGCTAACCAC